>ML244990.1:0-73433 GCA_005239495.1 Nicotiana undulata
GACTGTTTTATTTGCAACAGTTGTAAGTACGAGAGAAATGTATTGTAATCCGTAACTATTTTTCAATGTAACAGTTTTGAGAATATATACAAGGGTTTTGATCTTTCAACCGTAACTATTTTTATTTGAATAACAGTTTTCTATTTGAGTACAAAGATTTTGTAACTGTTTTAATCACAACAGTTTTGGCTAAGTACAATGATGATGATCTTCTATCCCTAACTGTTTTAGATGTAACAGTTTTTTGTATAAGAGATGTACATTTCTTCTTTCATAGCTAATATTTTGCCTTCTAACCTGAACATGGTTCGAGGGTTTTTAGAGTAGGCTTTCGCAATTCTCGTGCTGGAGTCTTCCGTTCTTTTGCTCGTGTCACTTGACTTGTTGGATGAATGGTTTTTTAGGCTCGAGCATTCTGACTTCTGGTAGTTTTTGCTTCTTTTTAGCATTCCATATTATATAGTCCCCCAAGTGTTTGAGCATTGAAGAATGAGATCTCGAGCACTTGATTATTCCTTCCTTGTAGTTCTTTCCCTGAAAAAGGAAAACATTCCGGACTCGAAGGTATATACCTTTTTTAGATGATAACTGCTTAACCCTTTGAAATATCCATCAGAAAGTGTAACCCTAGACTGGGAATTATGTTATTTCCTCGCGTCTTTGCAGGTCTAATGTCATCATCTGGTGAGGGGTTAGCTTTTGACCTATCATCTAAAAAAGTTAGTAAATTTTTTAAATATTCAAAGATAAAATCTAACATGGGGTACCTGACCGGGGGTACTTCTTTTCCTCAGAAATAGTATTTCTTCAGGTGGATGGCATTCCAACTTGTTGGTAAGATCCTGNATTTAGTTTGCCAGTTCCTGCTTCCTTTGTTGACTGGAACACCTTTTTATGTACAAAGTCCCCAATTTTGAAATACCTGAGGTGAGCTTTGCGGTTGTAGTATCGTTCTATTATTTGCTTTTGACCCGCCATCCATATTAAGGCCTCATCTCTTCGTGATTCGAATAGGTCTAGATTGGTTTGGAGTTTGACATCATTCGTTTGGTCCGTAGTTGTCGTTGCTCTAAGACTTGGTTCGCCAATTTCCACAGGTATTAATGCTTCAGAGCCATAAACAAGTGTGAAAGGACTTTCTCCCGTAGCTGTTTTTGATGTAGTCCTGTATGCCCAAAGTACCGCTGGTAATTCATCGGTACAATTGCCTTTGGCTCTGTCTAACCATTTCTTTATATTATTGATGATGATTTTGTTCGTGGATTCTGCTTGTCCATTAGCTACAGGATGATATGGTGTTGATGTAATCCGTTTGATTTTCCAGCTGTCGAAGAATTCTATGATTTGAGAGCCTATAAATTGTGGGCCATTGTCACACATGATCTCCTTTGGAATTCCAAACCGATATATTATATTTCTCCATAATAAACTCTTAACCTCCTTTTCCCACACCTGTTTGAATGCTTCTGTTTCTACCCATTTTGTGAAATAATCAGTAAGTACAAGTAGGAACCGTACCTGGCCTTTAGCTTGGGGAAGAGGTCCTACTATGTCCATTCCCCATTTCATGAAGGGCGATGGTGATATAATATAATGTAACAATTCGGCTGGCTGATGCGTTTTATTAGCTAACCGCTGACATTTATCACATTTTGATATGAAATTTTCCGCGTCTTCTTCCATTTTGGGCCAGTAATATCCTGCTCTGATTAAGGTTTTTACAAAAGATCTTGCACCTGCGTGATTTCCACAGTGGCCCTCATGGACTTCTTTTATCAGGAACTCTGTCTGGTTAGGTCCGAGGCACTTAGCTAGGGGTCCTCCAAACATTTTGCAATACAAGGTGCTGTGAACTAAATAGTATCTCGCTGCTTTGCGGCGGAGCGCTTGATCTACCTTTTTGTCTTCAGGTACGATACCGTTCTGCAAAAATTTAAGAATTTCGTTTCTCCAATCCCAAGTTAGATTATTGAAAGATACCTCATTCTTGCTATGATCGACTGTCGAATGGAAGAGGTGTACGACAATAATGTTGTCTTTATTGGTTACGTCCGTAACTGCTGCGAGGTTGGCTAATGCATCTGCTTCAGCATTTTCTTCTCTAGGTATCTGTGTTATTTCCCACATTTTGAACTGTCTCATAAGTTCTCTTGCCTTCTCTAAGTACTATTGCATTCGAGTTTCTCGAGCGATGCTAGTCCCCTGTATTTGATTTACCACCAGTTGGGAATCGCTGTTAATTTTGATTTGTTCGATTGACAACTCTTGTGCCAATTCTAAACCTCCAATAACACCCTCATACTCTGCTTCATTGTTAGTTATTGGATAGCATTTGATTGCTTATCGTATCTTTTCACCCGTGGGTGATATTAGGACAATACCTAATCCTTCTCCTTTTATATTAGATGAGCCATCTGTATATAGGATCCACTGACCTGGGTTTATACCATTGAAAAGTTGCAATTCTTTTTCTACTTCGGGAGTAATATTACTGCTAAAGTCAGCTATAAAGTCGGCCAATATTTGTGACTTAATTGCAGTTCTAGGTTGATATGTTATATCATGTTCACTTAATTCTATGGCCCATTTGGCTAATCTTCCTGACAGTTCTTGTTTATGCAAAATATTCCTTAAAGGATATGAAGTTACGACAATAATTTGATGACATTGAAAATAAGGACGCAATTTTCTTGATGCCATTATTAATGCTAAAGCTAATTATTCTAGATGTGGATATCTAGTCTCTGCATCTAATAATGTTTTGCTTACGTAATAAATGGGAGATTGTTTACCTCTTTCTTCTCTTACCAGTACTGCACTTACGGAATTTCTGAGACAGCCAAGTAGATGTATAATCTTTCTCCTTCTTTTGGCTTTGATAGCAATGGTGGTTTTGACAAGTAGACCTTCAAGTCTTTTAAAGCTTGTTGACATTCTTCAGTCCATTTGAGCTGATTTTGTTTTTTAAGAACTGCAAAGAATTTAAAGCTTTTTTCGGAAGATTTAGAAATAAATCTCCCTAGAGCTGCTATTCTTCCTGTCAATCTTTGGACTTCTTTTTTATTTCTCAAGATTTCAGGTATTTCTTCTATAGCTTTTATTTGTGCTGGATTTACCTCTATTCCCCTGTTAGACACAAGGAATCCCAAAAACTTACCAGATTGTACTCCGAAGGCACATTTTTCTGGGTTGAGTTTCATATTGTACCTGCGTAAAATATCAAAAGTGATAGAGAGATGTTGTAGATGATCTACTGCTTGTATTGACTTTACAAGCATATCATCGATGTACACCTCCATTGTTTTACCCAAATGTTCTTGGAACATTTTTGTCACTAATCTTTGATAAGTGGCACCTGCATATTTGAACCCAAAGGGCATACATTATAACAATAGGTCCCCCGGTTAGTAATGAAGGAAGTCTTTTCTTCATCCAAGGGGTCCATTTTGATTTGGTTATAACCAGAATATGCATCTAAAAAGCTTAACAATTCATGACCCGCGGTTGCATCGATCATTTGATCTATATGTGGCAAGGGAAATGAATCTTTAGGACATGCTTTATTTAAATCAGTATAATCGACATATACCCGCCATTTGCCGTTCTTTTTGGGTACTACTACAATGTTAGCTAGCCAGTCAGGATACTTTACCTCTCGTATCGACCCTATATTTAAAAGCTTTTGAATTTCTTCATCGATCACTTGATTCTTGAAAGATCCTTGTTTTCGTTTCTTTTGTTTAACAGGTACGAACGATGGATCTTCNTAAAGTTTCCTTTCGGGCTTTTGTTCTAAGATGGGAACATCCTCGAGTTCTTCAGCAGTTGTTTTGATATGTTCTTCTTCTTCCGATTCATGAATGAAATCTGGTATGAAGTCTATGTCCGCATGTTCTGGCTCATTCTTGATGATTACATGATTTGTTTTGTCATTATCCTCTTCCGTACCTATTAGAATATCTATTTATTTGGTACGTAGATGATCAAAAGTTTGTTCCATACCTGTTGGTTGATGAGCCTCTGTTTGACAATTCGTTGTTTCTTCCGCGTCTCTTATATTGTTAAGAGTTATTGAATTAATATTCCTTGAGGTTTGCTGATCACCCCTGATCTTCCTTATTCCCCATTTGGAAGGGAATTTTATTACTTGATGTAAAGTAGATAGGACTACTTTCATATCATGAATCCATGGTCTTCCCAGGATGACGTTGTAAGCCATTTCTATGTTAATGACTTGGAATTTTGCATTTTTGACGACTCCCTCAGCGTAAGTGTTGAATTCAATCTCACCTTTAGTTATCACTGTTGAATTGTCGAACCCAGATATGGCTCGAACCTTTGGAATCATTGTGTTTTCTACTAGCATTTCTTCCATGACTTTCATCAAAATAATATTGACTGAACTGCCTGGATCAATCAACACCCTTTTAACGTTAGTGTCATGAATGAGTAAGGATATTACCAGCGCGTCATTGTGTGGAAGTATTAATCCGCCAAAGTCTGCGCCATCAAAAGATATTTGTTCTTCGCTCATTTCTTCTCGAACCCGTTTTCCGTGGGTGTTCGTGACTTTTGAGGTTAGCTGGCAGATTATCCCGTTTACTTCTTATCCTCCATGTATGACATTAACAGTCCGTTTTAGGGAGGGTGGTTTCGGTGGCTCCTTCCTGCTCTTCATATATGCCTGTTTACCTTTATCACTAAACAAGTCTATTAAATAACCCTGTTTTAATAGATGTTCTACTTCACCTTGTAAATATCTACAGTCTGTCGTTCTATGGCCGTGATCATTGTGGAATTCACACCATTGATTGAGGTTCCTCCTGTTAGGATTAGAACGCATTTCTTTCGGCCATTTAACTTTGTCTCCCATATTTCTTAGTATTGAGACGAGCTTAGTGTTGCTTACATTAAAGTTATGGTGTCCAATTCGGTTAATATCCCGAAATTGTTCATCTTGATCTCTCCTGGATCTAGATGAGGATGAGTTTGTATCTCTTCCTGAAGGTTTTGTATTTTCGAACCTGGGACGTAGGTCACATCTCGAGGGTCTTAAGTAAGGATCCTACCTGTTTTTACCTGACCTTTTCTCTTATTCTAGGCGCCTTGTTCTATGATATTCTTCATCTTTTGATCGTGTGATTATATCCTCTTCAATTCTTAATTTAGTATTGTACATGTTGTATACGTCATTCCATGTCGTGGCTGGGAATTCTCTTAGACTCTCTTTGAGTCGTCTCGTGGCTTCTGAACTTTTCTCGTTCAAGTTGCTTGTGAATGCCATGGCCGCCCCGTTGTCAGGCACCCTTGGTAGTTGCATTCTTTCCCTTTCAAACCTGTCTACAAACTCACGGAGCAATTCCTTGTCTCCTTGCTTTATCTTTAATATATCTTCCATTCGTTTTTCAACTTTTTGTGCACCACAATGTGCTTTTACAAACGAATCTACAAGTTCAGCAAAAGAATTTATAGAGTTTTCAGGGAGAAGAGAATACCAAGTTAATTCTCCTTTCGTGAGTGTTTCTCCGAATTTTTTGACAAGGACTGATTCTATTTACACTTTTGTCAAATCATTGCCTTTTACTCCAGTGGTGAAAGCAGTAACGTGGTCACGTGGGTCGGTTGTTCCGTCATATTTGGGGATATCAGGCATTCTAAACTTCTTGGGTATAAGTAATGGGGCTGCACTTGGCTTCCAAGGTTGTTGAGAGTATCTATCGACGTCAATTCCTTTGATAATAGGTGGAACACCAGGGATTTGCTCGATGCGATCGTTTTGTTCTTTCATCTGCTTCTGCATGGTTAATAATAAATTTTGTAATTCTGAATTACTAGTCGTACCTGGTCGTGTTTCAGGAAGTGTATTGAGAGTTTCATTCCTGGTTGAATTTGTTAACCCCGCTTGCAAATCTTCTACTAGAATTGTATTATTCAGAGGCAATGTTGGTGGTACTAGAGGTACTTGTGGTAATCCTCTTGCAAATTCTCGCAAAGCCTGTCCCACGTATTCAACAATCATTTGCCTTATTTGATCTGATTCCACCGGTTGTTCATTATTGTTATGATTGTTAGCTCTTTCAGGAGATGGTTCCCTCGAAGCTCGTGAGTTCCTCGAGGAGGAGTTGAAACTGGGATTTCACTTCTTTGCTGGTTGTTATCGTCATTATTGCTGACGTTGTTGTTGTTGAGATTCGACATGATTTTAAGGATATCAATTGGTAGCGAAAATGATAATTATCAGGTTCCCGGTAACGGAACCAATTTGTTTAACCAAAAAATAAGATATTTTTACTAAAGCTTAATTTAGGATAAACTCGGGTTACTGATAATCGAATTATTAAAATAAAGAATAAATTAGCAATAATTTCGATAGCAATATATAAAGAATAAAATAGCTTAATATCCCAGAAATCAGATGATCCCGTTTGTTACATTTTTTATCCCTTTTATAGGGATGTTCTCCTAGTACAACGTTTATTTTTCTGTCATGATAGCCTATTTAATGCTTAATTATTACATTTATGAGGCGTTACAATGATGAATAGTAACTGTTATTTTAGGAGTTACATAACGTACAAGACATTGATTGCTGATCTTCGAATCGACCCATTTTTGCATCCGGATTGGTTGTGACCGTGTCTCTTCTTCTTTGATGATCTTCCCGTGGCTAATTCCTTGTATTGACCATACCTTTTTATCCCGTGTCCACGTGTGATATTTTATTTAGTCCACCTGGTTGGCTGAGTCATCCAAAATTTGTACACGTATGAGGCTATAATATTTACCAATACGGACTAGGTGCCATCATGATACCCAATGGAAGGAAATTTGGGTCGTGACAAGTTTGAGTGCAGTGGATAGGTCAGCTGATCGAGGCATCTACTTGGGAGTCCGAGTCAGATATGCAGAGTAGAAATCCACACCTTTTCACCAGCCCAGGTACTTTTCTATGTTCATTCGAGGACGAACAATTATTTTATCGGTGGAGAATGTGATGACGTGATAGGTCATCTTGAGTTTTAGACCTTAATTCAGTGTTTCGAAGCCTCTGTTAGCTCATTTAAGCCTTCCCGAAGGCTTTTATTTTAAAAATTGATAAAGTAAGAAAATTTTCCTTAAAAATTAGTAGTAGTTAACTTCAGTCAACATTTTGAGCAAACGGACCCAGATCCGTGTTTTGACGGCCCCGATGGGTCCCTATCGTGATTTGGGACATGGGCATATGCCCGGAATCGAATACGGAAGTCCCTAGCTCGAGTTATTGATTTTTGTCAACAATTGAAAGTTAAAGGTTTAATGATTAAAAAGAACTGGCCAATGTTTGACTTTATTGATATCGGGTTCGTATTTTGGTTCCGGAACCCGTTATAGGTCCATTACTATATTTATGATTTTTTTGTCAAATCTGGTGAGAAACAGAGTTGGTTTGACGTGATTCAGACGTTTGGTTGTTAAAATAGAAGTTTTAAAGTGTTCTTGAAAATTTCATTTGATTTGGTGTATGATTCGTAGTTCTAGGCGTTATTTTGGTGTTTTGATCGCGTGAGCGAGTTCGTATGAGGTTTTTGGACTTGTGTGCATAATTGGTTTGGAGCCTTGAGGGCTCGGGTGAATTTCAGATAGGCTATGGATGGTTTAAACTTAGAAAAATCTGTTTTTTTTTGTTATGTTGGTTTCTGGTGTCATGTGCTTCATGATCGCGAAGCTTCTCTAGCGAACGCGAAGGGGAGTTTGGGATAGGGGAGATATTCTTCATCGTGAACGCGATAGCTGAGTCGCGAATGCGAAGAAATGGGGGCCTTACCCTTTGCCAACGCGACCAGCTTCCCGCGAACGCGTAGAGTTGGATCTGGGAAGGGGGAGGATCATTATTTCTTCTACGCGAACGCGGGCATTGGCTCGCGAACGCAGAAGCTAAGGGGAGCAGCCTTCGCGAACGTGTAGGAGGACTCGCGAACGCGAAGGCCATTTAGGCTGCTGCACTTCACGATCGCGTGTGGCCCTTCTTAAACGATAAGAAGGGCTGACGCCCAGTGATTAAAACATTTCAAAAACGGGATTTCTCCCTTTTTTCATAACCCTTCCATTAGAGCTCGGCCTAGGGTCGATTTTGAAGATAAAACTCAATCTCAATTCATAGGTTTGTACAGTTTAACTCATTTTCTTCCATTTCTAACATCACCCATGAATTTCTAGCCCTATCTTTATAATCGGGCTGGGGATGAATGGGTAAATGGATTTTGGTCCGAACTTTTGGTTTTGACCAAGCGGGCCCGCGGTCGATTTTTGACTTTTAGGGGGAAAGTTTGGGAATTCTAAATCTATGCATTGTAATTGATTCCTTTAGCAATATATGATATTATTGAGTCGATTATGATTAGATTCGAGTGGTTTGGAGACAGATTCTAGGGGAAAGGCCCCGATACAACTCTGAGTTGACTGCAGAGTGAGGTAAGTGTTGAATTTAAGCTTGACAAGAGGGGATTAGGAACTCTTGAACTATGTTCTATGTGAACTTCCATGTGTTGCGGCGTATATGCGAGGTGACGAGTGCTTATACGCTGCTGAATTACTTGTTTCCCTAATTTTCCCTTTTTCCTTAATTATCTCTTTCCCTGTCTTAACTGTTATATGCTCTAAATGCCTTTCATACGTATTTTCTACCCATTAATCAGTGTTCTCTCTTGTTAATGATGTTAGATTTTTTCACATTTTAATGATTCCCTACTATTTGCGTTAATTGACTTACTTGCATCTTCTAGTTGTCATTTACTAGACCCGTCTTGCTGTGTAGTATTACTTATATGAATTCCCATGGTCTACAAGGTTTCATTTTTGGTTCAGCGTTGTATTCATTGGTCGTAGAGTTTATTGTGATTTGAATTATTGATTTGACTGTACTCATTGAGTATTTTGTACTAATATGGTGGGATCGGGTTGCACGCCGCAACAGGTGAAATAAGGGTGAACTTGTACTGATAAGGTGGGATCAGGTTGCATGCCGCAAGAGGTGGAATAAGGGTAGATTTTTATGGTGAAATAAGGGTGAATTTTGATACTGATATGGTTATATGGTGGGATCGGGTTACGCATCGCTATATATATATATATATATATATATATATATATATATATATATATTATTTATTGTTGTTGATGTTGTTACGGTGAAATAAGGGAGGATTATGTGTTGTACGGTGGGATCGGGTTGCACACCGCAACAACATGTGTTTCTATTTCCTTGAGTTGTGTTGGTTTTAGGTATTTTCATTTGAAACTCTAAGGATTGGTAATTTTGAACGTCACTGCTTAAGGTTACCGTCTTATTTTGTTCCATATTTCCTTTTTTTTCTTTATTATATACTGCTTACAGCTTGTAGTGTGAGTGACCAGCCTTAGCCTCGTCACTACTTCGTCGAGGTTAGGCTCGACACTAACAGAGTACATGGGGTTTGTACTCACACTACACTCTGCACTTCTTGTGCAGATTTTGGAGTCAGTCCCAACAGCAATTATTAGTGTGCTCGGATTGGAGAGCTTGTGGAGACTTGAGGTAAAACTGCTCAGCGCCCGCAACTACTGGAGTCCCCTTCCCTTTTTATTTAGTTGTGTACTTTCCTTTCAGACAACTTATGTTATTTTAGACCCATATTTGTACTATTCTAGTAGCTCGTGCACTTGTGACACCAGGTCCAGGGTTGTATTAGACGTTTGACTATTTTAGCTTCCGCATTTTTACTTTGGATTATTACAGTTATTTCAATTATTTCTCATTAATTAATTTAAACTGTTAAAATGGATAAATTGTTCTAACGTTGGCTTGCCTAGAAAGTGAAATGTTAGGCGCTATCACGGTCCCGACGATGGGAATTTCGGGTCATGACATTTATGAATACGAGGTCCAAAATTTGATACGCTCAATTTACACCTTAAAAGAGTGCAAGCGATCGTTGTCAAATATAGTAACCCAACAAGGTTGGGGTCGAATCTCACAGAGAACAATATGAGGGCGATTAGGAATGCTATAGAGTTATCACTTATCGCGCAATGCCAAATAATTATGATTTTGGTTTTTTTTATAATTGTTTATAGCTAAATGCGAAAATATAAACTAACCTAGAAAGTGAGTAAAATGATCGATGGCAACAAGTATCGATGCTTCGGGTATTACACTCGAGTAATGATCCAATTTATTTCACGATTTTACAAATATGAGCGAGTTTATGTTAATTAGCCACGGATAATAATTCATAATTAGCTTCATCCGAAGACTAACAAGACTTCCTAATTGAATTATTCCTAACCTAATAAAGAGATTAAGCACACCTGGATATGGCTACAAGTAGTTCAATCATATCCCTAGGTAGAATCTATAAAATGAGGGTTAAAACCTCAAGTTCTTGTTAATTAATCTTTCCCAACCCAAAATTATCTTTTCCAAAATTAATTCGGAGTTAATGGGCGAGTCCTAGGGTTAGCTAATCTCTTTGGAAACATTAAAGAACAAGAATAATTTAAGAAACAATAAGTCACTTCATAAATACATAAAAATCATTCAATACATAAGCACAACAAGATATTTAATTCACACTTTAAATATGAATATTTTCATAAACAAGATTCAAGTGTTATAAATAATTACTACACACTAAAATATTCAATACAAAGCAAGGAAATGAAGAAGTAAACATAAATGGGTAAGAAAACCTTAACCACAAGATTCAAATTTTCAAACCCAAGTGTGTGTGAAAACCTTAGCTTCCAAAAATATTATTCATTGTCTTCAAGACACAAAATATGTTCAAAACTAAGCCAAAGATACAGAAAATATCTGCTAGGTACAGTATATGTGGTTTGAGATTGAGAAAATATGATTTTACAATTCTGTCCAGGTCTAATGCCCGTTGACCGCACCTGCAGACAAATTCTCGCAGGTGCGGCTCCGCATATACGGAAGCCATAACGCAGGTGTGAGATTTGAGTGGGCTGACAAGTTACGCAGATGTGGACCAAATACTGCACATGCGATTCTCCAGGTGTGGAAACCACTTCGCAGGTGCGGCCAGTGTACACTTGAGCCAGTTGCGCAGGTGCGTTCAACCTTCCGCAGGTGCGGAATCATTGAAGGTTTTTGTGCTCTTTTCACCAATTTGTGCTCAACTCCACTTCGATTCAAAACCAATCACTTCGTGGAATCATTTCCCTGAAATTCAAGCAATACACACTATGAACTACCTCATGTTATCATTGAAGGACGCAAAATCTAACGAAAAGAGGCTAAAACGAGTGGTAAAATTACCACTCATCAACACCCCCAACTTAAATCTTTTGCTTGTCCTCAAGCAAATCAAATATAATAGTTCCTTCAAATAAAATTTTATACGCTCAAATTACACCTTGAAGTAGTTCAAGCGGTCGATGTTAAATATAATAACCCAACTAGGTTCGGGTCGAATCCCACAGAGAACAATATGAATGCGATTAGGAATGTATGTGAATTATCACTTATCGCGCAGTGCCAAACACTTAGATTTTTGGTTGTCATAATATTATAAGTAAATGCAAAACTATAAACTAACCTAGAAAGAAAGAAAAATAATCAATGGCTACAAGTATGAATGCATCGGGAATTACACTCAAGTGACGATCCAATGTATTTCTCAATTTTACAAATAATAGCGAGTTTATGTTAATTAGCCACGGATAATAATTTTTAATTAGCTTCTTCTGAAGACTACAAGAGTTCCTAATTGAATTATACCTAACCCAATTAAGAGATTAAGAACACCCGGATATGGCTACAAGTAGTTCAATCCTATCCCTTGGTAGAATCTATAAAATGAGGGTTAAACCCTCAAGTTCTTGTTAATTAATCTTTCCCAACCCCAAATTATCTTTTCCAAAATTAATTCGGAGTTAATGGGCGAGTCCTAGGGTTATCTTGTCACGACCCAGAATCCTAATCCAAGTCGTGATAGCGCCCAACGACGGGGTAAGGCAAGCCAACGCAAAATACACCAAGTGCAACCCTTCCCATCTAATTAAACAAGTCAGAGATTACCAGTTATAACAACTAACATGATACTAGCCTTGAGCGAAAGTAAGTCATAGTAGATACAAAGCCGAGATATAACATACACATGGATATACATCCCAAAACCCCAAAAATATAAATACACTACGCGTGTGTGCCAGGAACTAGTGTCACGAGTGTCATGGGCAACTACTGAATATACAATGACTACAATATATACAGAGTCTCCGTCTGAATGAAATGGACAGAGGAATACAACAAAAGAGCTCCAGGGTGCTGCTAGAGAGTCGCCGGGAAAGCAGCTCACCGTGAAATATGACCACGCAATCAATACCCAGCACCGACCTCATAGTCATACGTGCCAGCCTCCGGACCGGTACAGTCAAGTACAGAAAAAGAAAAGAAAGTGCAGCATGAGTACATATTAAATAAATATGTACCCAGTGAGTATCCCGCCTAAACTCAAAGAAGTAGTGACGAGAGGTCGACTCGATACTCACTAAGGTCCAGCGGTAATAACATATGATAAAANCAAATTCTTAGATCCGCCGTGGCGTACGGCCCGCTCCCATAAGGTACTTTCCACACTCGTCGTGGCGTACGACCCGATCCCATATTCAATTCAATTTCTTTTTAACACTGTCGTGGCATACGGCCCGATCCCATATATTTCAATTGCTTTTAACACTGCCGTGGTGTACGGCCCGATCCCATATATTTCAATTACTTTTCAATTCCGCCGTGGCGTACGGCCCGCTCCCGTATATTTCACAATTTCTTTTAAATTCCGCCGTGGCGTACGTCCGTCTCCCATATATTTCATAATTTTTTTTCAATTCCGCTGTGGCGTACGGCCCGCACCCATATATTTCACAATTTCTTTTCAATTCCGCCGTGGCGTATGGCCCGCTCCCATATATTTCACAATATCTTTTCGATAAAGCCTCAGAAGAATAACGCGATGCAAAACCCAATTTCGTAGTACATATGGAATTACAACAAATCATATGAAGCATTACAAAGAATAGCCGGACATAACAATAATAGCCGCTACGTACAGACTCTCGTCACTTGGCGCGTACGTAGCCCCCAAACAAGTTACCTATAGCATATACATCACCTATGGGGACAATTCCCTCTTACAAGGTTAGAAAGGAGACTCACCTCGTGTCGAATCTACCCCTCGGACCACAATTGCGCCCGAAACTCCGAATTCTATACCCGAGGACTCGCAACTAGTCAAAAGATATACAATAACATCAATGCATGTGCAATGTGATAACTTATCTTAGTTATTCAATAAAATCGCCATTCTTGCAGAATTTCCAATTTCCAACCCCGGCATCTCATGGTCAAATTCCGAAAATTCTCGAAGGGATCACTCACTTATAGCCTAAGGATCATGAAGGTGTGATTTCTACTTGATTTCATGGCCTAAAATGGAAAATTACAAAATCCTCAAGAACCCTATAATTACTACCTAATTCTATGATTTTTGATAATTTAGTAGTGAATTTAACTAGGGATTAGTGTTTGAAACTAGTAAAACTATGGAGTTTACTTACCTCAATGGCAGTGGTAGAAGGTCCCTTGAAGAGCTCTCTAAAATCTTGAAGAGGAAGATGAAAATGGTGGAACAAGGCTAAGTCCCGTATTTTATAAAACTGCCTAGTGATTCCTTCACTGTGATCGCAACAAGAGGCCTGTGATCACGAAGGCCAACTGGACAGACCTCTGCGATCGTGAAGAACAACTGGCAAGACCTCTGCAATCGCGGCACCCGGCCCAGGCGCGACTCGATGCGATCGCAAAAAACGGGCTGCGATCCGAAGGTGTGGAACCCAGACCTCTGCGATCGCAAAAGGGAAGCTGCGATCACATAGAACAATCAACAACCCAGCAAAATCCTTCTCCGCGATCGCAACCCACCGTCTGCGATCGCAGAGAAGGAAACCAGATAGCAGAAATTCTGGTTTTTTCAACCTAGCTCCCGGGGGTCTAAAACACACCCGAGCCCCTCGGGACTCCAGCCAAAAGCACCGGCAAGCCTGTATTCATGATACGGACTCGCTCGAACTTCCGGAACCTAAATAACAACCATGAAACTCAGAATTCAACCCCAAAACCAAATTGAATCATTAAGAACTTGAGATTCTAGAATTCACTTCAACGCGCCGAACCGGCCTAAACTACTCGGAATGACTTCAAATTTTGCAGACAAGTTATAAATAACACAACGGAACTATTCCCGGTCTCGGAATTTCATTCAAACCTTGAGAACATAAACTCACCTTTCAAGCCAAATTTTAAATTCTTTAAAAACCTCAAAACCTCATTAACTCCAATTTTCCTCATTTTGATCTGAAACAAATCAAATCAAGTCCGTTTCTTACCAAATTTCACAGATAACTTATATAACACATATTGAACCTGTTCCGGGCTCCGAAATCATAATACAGGCCCGGTGGCACAGGTTTCACATCAAGGTTCATTTTCATAAGGCTTTAATATTTTCATAAAACAATTTTCTTTAAAAATTCATTTCTCGGACTTGGGTCCTCGGAATTCGATTCCGGACATACGCCCAAGTCCCATATTTTGCTACGGACCTTTCGGGACTGTCAGATCACGGATCCGGGTCCGTTTATCAAAAATGTTGACCAAAGTCAACTTTATTCAATTAACTATCATAAATTTAACTCTTAATCAAGTTTTCACATAAAGGCTTCCAGGCTACGCGCCCGAGATGCGCACGCATATCGAGGTGAGATTAATGGAGGCTTTCGGGCATCAGAACATAGTCAAAAGTAGATGCACATAAGATGACCCCTTTTTGGGTCATCACAATCTCCCCCTCTAAAACAAATGTTCGTCCTCTAACGGACGTAGAGTCGTACCTGAAGTGCCGAATAGCTGTGGATACCTGCTCCGCATGTCCTCCTCGAACTCCCAAGTCGCCTCACCAACTGGTTGGCCCCTCCATTGGACCTTTACGGCAGAAAATATCTTAGACCTCAACTGGCGGTCCTGCCTATCAATAATAGCGATTGGCTCCTCCTCGAAGCCCAACTTCCCATCTAAGTGAATAGTGCTGAAATCAATCACGTGAGAGAAATCGTCATGATATCTCCGGAGCATGGATACATGAAATACCGAATGAACTCTCAATAAGGCGGGAGGTAAAGCGAGCTCATAAGAAACCTCCCCGACTCGCCTCAATACCTCGAAAGGGCCTATAAACATGGGGCTTAGCTTGCCCCTCTTCCCGAATCTCATAACGCCCTTCATCGGCGAAAGCTTCAACATAACCTTATCTCCCTCCATAAATGATACATCACGCGCCCGCTGATCCGCGTAACTCTTCTATCTGGACTAAATAATCTTCACCTTTTACAAGGCATTTATCACCAGATCTGTACCATATAGCTTGGCCTCGCCAGGCTCAAACCACCCAATCGGAGAACGACATCGCCGACCATATAAAGCCTCGAATGGAGCCATCTCGATGCTGGACTGATAACGGTTATTGTATTCAAACTCTGCCAAAGGCAAGAACTGGTCCCAATGACCGCAAAAATCAATCACACAAGCCCTGAGCATATCCTCCAAAATCTGAACTGTACGCTCCGACTGACCATCAGTCTGAGAGTGAAATGCTGAGCTGAGATCTATCTGAGTGCCCATCTCATTGTGCAATGCTCTCCAAAAGTGCGAGGTGAACTGACAACCTCGATCTGATATAATGGACACCGGCACACCGTGCAACCATACTATCTCCCGAACATAAATCTGGGCCAGCCTCTCCATAGAATAAGTAGTAGCCACAGGAATGAAATGTGTCGATTTGGTCAACCTATCCACAATGACCCAAACCGCGTCAACCTTCCACAAAGTCCGAGGCAACCCAACCACAAAGTCCATGGTGATGCGCTCCCATTTCCACTCAGGAATGGGCATCTGCTGAAACAAGCCTCCTGGCCTCTGGTGCTCGTACTTGACCTGCTGACAATTGAGACACCTAGCCACAAACTGCACTATATCTTTCTTCATCCGCCTCCACCAGTAGTGTTTCTTCAAATCACGGTACATTTTCGTCGCACCCGGATGAACAAAATACCGAGAACTGTGGGCCTCTTCCAAAATTCTCTTCCTCAAGCCATCAATATTAGGAACACATAAACGGCCCTGGAGCCTCAAGACACCATCCTCGCCCAAAGTAACCTCCTTGGCCCTGCCATGGACCACTGCATCCCGAAGCTCTGCAAGGCATGGATCATCAAACTGTCGAGCCTTAATCTCCCCCAACAATGAAGACTGAGCAACTATATGAGCCAAAACTCGACGAGGCTCTGAAAGGTCCAATCTCACAAGGCGATTGGCCAAGGACTGAATTTCAAAGGCTAAAGATCTCTCCTCAGCTGCAATATAGGCCAAGCTACCCATACTCGTTGCCCTCCTGCTCAAAGCATCTGCTACTATATTCGCCTTGCCCGGGTGATATAAAATAGTGAGATAATAATCCTTTAATAACTCAAGCCATCTCCGCTGCCTCAAGTTAAGGTCCCTCTACTTAAGCAAGTACTGCGGGTTGCGGTGGTCAGTATAAACCTCACAAGATACACCATATAGATAATGCTACCATATCTTCAAAGCATGAACAATCGCTGCCAACTCCATATCGTGCACAAGGTAATTCTTTTCATGAACCTTCAGCTGTCACGAAGCATAAGCAGTAACCCTTCCATCCTGCATCAGCACACACCCCAACCCGACGCGTGAAGCATCGCAATACACGGTATACATCCCTGAACCGGAAGGCAATGACAGAACTGGTGCTGAGGTCAAGGCTGACTTGAGCTTCTGAAAGCTCGCCTCACACTCGTCGGATCACCGAAACGGGACATTCTTCTGAGTCAATCTGGTCAGTGGGGCTGCAATAGAGGAGAACTCATCCATAAATCGGCGATAATAGCCTGCTAGGCCCAAGAAACTCCTAATCTCTGTAGCTGAAGTAGGACGTGGCCAACTCTGAACTGCCTCAATCATCTGAGAATCAACCTTGATACCTTCTCCGGATACCATATGCCCCAAAAATGCCACGGAATCTAACCAGAACTCATACTTGAAGAACTTAGCATTAAACTTCTGTTCCCGCAAGGTCTGGAGCAAAACTCTCAAGTGTTGCTCATGCTCACCCAGGCTCCGCGAATAAATCAAGATGTCATCAATGAAGACGATGACGAAGGAATCAATATACTGCCTGAATACCCTATTCATCAAGTCCATGAAGGCTGCGGGGGCATTAGTCAAACCAAAGGACATCACCAGGAACTCATAATGGCCATATCTGGTACGAAATGCCGTCTTCAGAACATCTGAAGCCCGAATCCTCAGTTGATGATAACCCGATCTCAAGTCAACCTTAGAAAACGCACGAGCTCCCTGTAACTGATCAAACAAATCATCGATGCGCAGAAGAGGATACTTATTCTTGATGGTTACTTTATTCAGCTGGCGGTAGTCAATGCACATCCGCATAGACCTATCCTTCTTTTTCACAAATAAGACAGGAGCACCCCACGGCGACACACTCGGCCTGATGAATTATCAATTACCTCCACCTCTAGCACCACGACCACCACCCCTCGCTGGCTGAGGGGGTGAGGGTGCACCTGATGCGGGAACCATGGCACGGGAACCCTGATACTGAGAACCACCAAAACCTCAGGGGAAAAACTTGGAAATATGCCACATACCACCGCAACTGAAGCAAGACCTCGGCTGCTGAGAATACTGACCCTAGAACTGTCCCTGTCGACCAGAATGACCACTCTGATAACTCTAAATAAGCGGTGCACTGATGGACTCCGAAGGTGCACTGCGGGATACCTGGAGTGCCGACTGATAAGGCCTAGGAGGATGACCTCTGCCAAAGGGATCTCTTCCTCCAGATGAGGCACCACTGAAACGGCCGAAATGACGAGGTCTCTTGTCAGACCCCTGTCCACCACCCTGGGATAATACCATCTCAATGCGCCTAGCCATATCGGCTGCATCCTGGAACGAGATATCAGTACCCGTCTCCCTGGCCATCTAAAGTCTGATGGGCTGAGCTAGACCCTCAATAAACCTCTGAACCCTTTCCCGATCAGTGGGGAGTATCATAATGGTAAGCCTGGCCAACGTAATGAACCTGGTATGGTACTGAGTGACGGACATGGAGCCCTGCTGTAGACGCTCAAACTGCCTCCGAAGATCCTCTCTCTAGGTAACTGGAAGGAACTTCCCCAAGAACAACTCGGAGAACTGACCCCAAGTCAGGGGTGCAGACCCAGCTGGCCTGGTCATGCAGTAATCTCTCCTCCAAGTCTTGGCGGTGCCAGAAAGATGAAATGTAGCAAAATCAACTTCATTGGACTCTACAATGCCCATGTTCCGAAGGACCTCGTAACACCTGTCTAAATAATCTTGGGGATCCTCTGATGGTGCACCAGTAAATGTAGTAGTGAATAACTTGGTGAACTGGTCCAACCTCCACATAGCGTCTGCTGACATGGTTACTCCCTCAATTGCTGGTGCCCCAATATCCGACTGAACTACTCCGGCCATCTGAGGTGCCGGAGTCTGGAGCTGAGTGGCAAACTACTCTGACGTATGAATAGCAGGAGTCTGGGTCCCTCCCCCAGCCTGAGATCCAGATGGTGCAGTAGGAAGAAGACCGGCCTGAGCCACACTCTCCATGAGTCCCATTAAGCGGACTAGAGCGTCCTGAAGCACTGGGGTGGCAATGAACCCTTCTAGGACCTGAGCTGGTTTAACTGGGATTGTCTGAGTAGGAACCTCACCGGTAAAGTCTAACTGTGGGTCCTCAACTGAAGCTGCTGCTCTAGCTCTGCCTCGGCCTCTAGCACGACCTCGGCCTCGGCCCCTCGTAGGAGCTGTAATAGGAGGATTAGGCTGCTGGTCGGTCGATGAGGAAGCACGCGTTCTCGCCATCTGCGAGAGAGTAAAATAGAGACTCAATTAGCATTCAGAATTCAACTGGCATGACAGAGAATGAAAGATGTGAAGTTATTCCTAACTTTGCAGCCTCTGAGGGATAAGTACAGACGTTTCCGTACCGATCCTTCAAACTCTACCGAGTTTGTCTGTGAGTTGTGAGACCTAAGCAACCTAGAGCTCTGATACCAACTTGTCACGACCCAAAATCCCACCTTCGGGCCTTGACTGCGTCTAATGTTGAACCCGCTAGACAAGCAAATGTTTGAACTAGAAAAAATTCATTAACAACTAAAACAGATAAGATAACTAAAGCATCGATGGTCAACAATATGAAGGTTAACAAATAGCCAAAATAACATAGCAATTTCGTAGAAAAACCCATATACAATCCCAGAACTGGTGTCACATACTCACGAACTGTCTAAGAGATTACTAAAAACAAAGGTCTGAAAATAAGTACGTAGGACTGTCTTTGAAATATAAAGTAAGATAGAGCTGAAAGTGAAGAGAAGAAGGTGATGCCAAAGCCCACGAACGTCTACGGTTGTACCTCGATATCTCCTGTATGAACTGATGAGATGCTCCGACCGTCAGTGATCACCGGGTCCGGCTGCATAGTCTGCACAACATAAAGAAGTGCAGGTGTAGCATCAGTACAACCGACCCCATGTACTGAGTAAGTGCCGAGCCTAACCTCGGCGAAGTAGTGACGAGGCTAGGACCGACAACAATATATGTACCTGTGCAATTCTATATAATAACAGGAGAATATCAACGGAAATAAGCAGGTAAGACATTGCACACCCTGCACAATAGTAACTAAGGTCCCTTGGAATTCGGTCCTCAAGGCATTTGCAAAAATTTCCAACACTATTGTGTGGTTGGCACATTTAGTGCTGCCAAAATGCAAGTACGACAGAACAGGGTAATAACTGAAATGTAAAGATAAAGGCAAGAATTTAACTTCTCAAAACAGATAATGAACAACAGAAGGCACGGCATGTCCCCTCGTGCATAACTTCACAATCACTCGGCACGGAAGGTCCCCTCGTGCATATATAATAACACTCGGCACAGAATGTCCCCTCGTGCATAACCTCACAATCACTCAGCACAGAATGTCCCCTCGTGCATATATAATAACACTTGGCACGGAATGTCCCCTCGTGCGTGTAAATAATCAATGATCAACACGGCACGTCCCCTCGTGTGATGAGTAACAAACAGTCAACACGGCATGTCCCCTCGTGTGACAAATAATAAATAAACCAACAATATAATGTAAAAGTCAACACTAAGTAGTCTCAAGTGCATGGAAATACTAAATACAGTTCTATTGCCCCGCCAAGGGGAAATCATCAATTACTAACTCAACAAAGTGCCCGACAGGGGGTCTCAGCTCTAACCAAACTCGCATCAGAAATACAATTTCAACAGTGTAAGCCTCAACTGAAACAAATAACTCAATGACTCTCCACGTCATGAAACAACCTCAAGGTATCACTTTTAATTCATCAATTACTCATAGAGCGGAGAATATTAAGAACACAGTAGGTTTCATCACAAATGACTCACGGGCATGCTTGACCGCAACGCATAGGCACTCGTCACCACGCCTATACGTTGGACATGAGTTACACATAGCAAATAAGACTCTATACCTAATCCCTCAAGCTGAGGTTAAGCCAAACACTTACCTCGGCTCCAGAAATGCAAGTCAAGCCTCAATCACAGCCTTCCCTCTCGAATTCAACTCCGAATTGGTAATATCTAGACATAATGGATTTATTAACATCAATAAATACTCAATAGACCAATTCCCAAGCCTAATTATACATTTCATACTATTCTTCCAAGAATACTAAAAATCGACTGCGGGCCCACACATTCGGATTTTCGAAAATTCATGAAGGAATCAATTACCCGGAGTCTAAGGATCGAAGTTATGTAATTTATACAAGAATTCATGGCCTAACATGGAAAATCCCAAAATCCTCAAGAACCCTAAAATTACTACCTAATTCTATGATTTTTAGATGATTTAGTAGTGAATTTAACTAGGAATTAATGTTAAAACTAGAAGTTTATGGGGTTTAACTTACCTCTTGCAGTGGGTGGGCGAGGGAGGTGTTGCCCAAGATTGGATGCTTTCTAATGGAGGTTGAAGATGCATAAAAATGAAGAAAACCCAAAATTTTGGACATTTAAAAGGGCTGCCAACAGGGGTTTCCGCTCCTGCGACCTTAGGACCGCAGGTGCGGTCTCGCACCTGCGAGAAATTGATCACCCCTACGGAAGAAGGGCCTGGGACCCTGGGCTCGCACCTGCGGAGTTGGGAGCCGCACCAGCGATCCCCCTCCTGCGGAGTTTTTGATCGCCTGTGCAGAAGAGTCGCACCTGCGATGGCCTGGACTGCAGGTGCGGTCCCGCACCTGCGGTTGGGCAACCGCACCTGCGGTCACACCAGCATTTGTGCACCAGCAGTGATTTTTGCTGGTTTTTGGGCTCGTGCGGGGTCCGGGAGGCACCTGGGCCCACCCGAGCCCCCGTCCAAATATACCAACAAGTACCAAATCATTAAACGGACTTGCTCGAGCCCACAGAACACTCAATGCAACGCTAAAACTAAAAATAACCCTCCAAAACCCCTGAATTTAAAACTTAAGAACTTGAAATTCTAAAATTCTATAACGATGCGCCGAACCAACCCACACAACTCGGAATGACTTCAAATTTTGCAGACAAGACATAAATAACGTAGCATAACTATTCCCGGCCCCAAAATTGCATTCGGACATTGGTAGCATAAAATCACATTCTTAACCAAATTTCAAGTTTTTATGAACATCCTCAAAACTTTACTAACTCTAAATCTCTCATTTTGATCTGAAACTCGTCAAATCAAGTTCGTTTTACACCAAATTTCACAAATAGAACAAATAACATATAATAAACATGTTCCGGGCTCCGGAATCTTAATACGGACCTGGTAACACGGTTTTAACTTAATAATTCATTTTCAAATTCCTTTATTATTTCCAGAAAACAATTTCCTTTAAAAATTCATTTCTCGGGCTTGGGACCTCAGAATTCGACTTCGGGCATACGCCCAAGTCCCATATTTTCCTGTGGACCCTCCGGAACCGTCACATCACGGGTCCGGGTTCGTTTACCAAAACTGTTGACCAAAGTCAACTTTATTCATTTAATTATCATAAATTCTATTTTTCATCCAATTTCAATATAAAGACTTCCCGGCTACACGCCCGGGCTGGGCACGCATATCAAGGATAGTTCAACGGAGGCTTTCGGAGCTTTGGAACACAGATATAGCTAAAATTACTTAGGATGACCGTTTGGGTCATCACATAAATGGGTAAGAAAACCTTAACCACAAGTTTGAAATGTTCAAAACCCAAGCGTGTGTGAAAACCCTAGCTTCCACAAATATTCTTCCTTGTTTTCAAGACACAAAATATGTTGAAAGCTAAGACAAAGACACATAAAATATCTGCTAGGTCCAGTATATGTGGTTTGAGATTGAGAAAATATGATTTTACAATTCTGTCCAGGTCTAATGCCCGTTGACCGCACCTGCAGACAAATTCTCGCAGGTGCGGCTCCACATATACGGAAGCCATAACGCAGGTGCGCGATTTGAGTGGGCTAACAAGTTATGCAGATGTGGACCAAATACTGCACATGCGGTTCTGCTGGTGCGGAAACCACTTCGCAGGTGCGGCCAGTGTACACTTGAGCCAGTTGCACAGGTGCGTTCAACCTTCCGCAGGTGTGGAATCACTGAAGGTTTTTGTGCTCTTTTGACCAGTTTGTGCTCAACTCCACTTCAGTTCAACGCCAATCACTTCATGGCATCATTTCCCTGAAATTCGAGCAATACACACTATGAACTACCTCATGTTATCATTGAAGGACGCAAACTCTAACGAAAAGAGGCTAAAACGAGTGGTAAAATCACCACTCATCAACACCCCCAACTTAAGTTTTTTGGTTGTCCTCAAGCAAATCAAATATAATAGTGCCTGCAAATAAAATTTTATACGCTCAAATTACACCTTAAAATAGTGCAAGCGGTCGATGTTAAATATAATAACCCAACTAGGTTCGGGTCGAATCCCACAGAGAACAATATGAAGGCGATTAGGAATGTATGTGAATTATCACTTATCGCGCAGTGCCAAACACTTAGATTTTTGGTTGTCAAAATATTATAACTAAATGAAAAAATATAAACTAACCTAGAAAGCAAATAAAATGATCAATGGCTACAAGTATGAATGCATCGGGAATTACAGTCAAGTGACGATCCAATGTATTTCTCGATTTTATAAATATGAGCGGGTTTATGTTAATTAGCCACGGATAATAATTTTTAATTAGCTTCTTCTGTAGACTAACAAGACTTCCTAATTGAATTATTCCTAATCGAATTAAGAGATTAAGCACACCCGGATATGGCTACAAGCAGTTCAATCCTATCCCTTGGTAGAATCTATAAAATGAGGGTTAAAACCTCAAGTTCTTGTTAATTAATCTTTCCCAACCCAAAATTATCTTTTCCAAAATTAATTCGGAGTTAATGGGCGAGTCCTAGAGTTAGCTAATCCCTTTGGAAACATTAAAGAACAAGAATAATTAAAGAAACAATAACTCACTTCATAAATACATAAAAATCATTCAATACATAAGCACAACAAGGTATTTAATCCACACTTTAAATATGAATATTTCCATAAACAAGATTCAAGTATTGGAAATAATTACTACACACTTAAATTTTCAATACAAGGCAAGGAAATGAAGAAGTAAATATAAATGGGTAGGAAAACCTTAACCACAAGCTTGAAATCTTCAAAACCCAAGTGTGTGTGACAACCCAGGCTTCCACAAATATTCTTCCTTGTCTTCAAGACACAAAATATGTCCAAAACTAAGGCAAAGATACAAAACATATCTTCTAGGTCCAGTATATGTGGTTTGAGATTGAGAAAATATGATTTTACAATTCTGTCCAGGTCTAATGCCCGTTGACCGCACCTGCGGACAAATTCTCGCAGGTGCGGCTCCGCATATACGGAAGCCATAACGCAGGTGCGAAATTTGAGTGGGCTGACAAGTTACGCAGATGTGGACCAAATACTGCACATGAGGTTCCGCAGGTGCGGAAACCACTTCGCAGGTGCGGCCAGTGTACACTTGAGCCAATTGCGCAGGTGCGTTCAACCTTCCGCATGTGCGGAATCGCTGAAGGTTTTTGTGCTCTTTTCACCAATTTGTGCTCAACTCCACTTCAATTCAATACCAATCACTTCATGGCATCATTTCCCAAAAATTCGAGCAATACACACTATGAACTACATCATGTTATCATTGAAGGACACAAAATCTAACGAAAAGAGGGTAAAACGAGAGGTAAAATCACCACTCATCAACACCCCCAACTTAAATCTTTTGCTTGTCCTCAAGCAAATCAAATATAATAGTGCCTTCAAATAAAATTTTATACGCTCAAATTACCCCTTGAAATAGTGCAAGCGGTCGATATTAAATATAATAACCCAACTAGGTTCGGGTCGAATCCCACAGAGAAAAATATCAAGGCGATTAGGAATGTAGGTGAATTATCACTTATCGCGTAGTGCCAAACACTTAGATTTTTGGTTGTCAAAATTTTATAACTAAATGCAAAAATATAAACTAACCTAGAAAGCAAGTAAAATGATCAATGGCTACAAGTATGAATGTATCGGGAATTACACTCAAGTGACGATCCAATGTATTTCTCGATTTTAAAAATATGAGCAGGTTTATGTTAATTAGCCACGGATAATAATTTTTAATTAGCTTATTCTGAAGACTAACAAGACTTCCTTATTGAATTATTCCTAACCCAATTAAGATATTAAGCACACTCGGATATGGCTACAAGTAGTTCAATCCTATCCCTTGGTAGAATCTGTAAAATGAGGGTTAAAACCTCAAGTTCTTGTTAATTAATCTTTCCCAACCCCAAATTATCTTTTCCAAAATTAATTCGGAGTTAATGGGTGAGTCCTAGGGTTAGCTAATCCCTTTGGAAACACTAAAGAAGAAGAATAATTAAAGAAACAATAACTCACTTCATAAATACATAAAAATCATTCAATACATAAGCACAACAAGGTATTTAATCCACACTTTAAATATGAATATTTCCATAAACAAGATTCAAGTGTTGGAAATAATTACTACACACTTAAATATTCAATACAAAGCAAGGAAATGAAGAAGTAAACATAAATGGGTAAGAAAACCTTAACCACAAGCTTGAAATCTTCAAAACCCAAGTTTGTGTGAAAACCCTAGCTTCCACAAATATTCTTCCTTGTCTTCAAGACACAAAATATGTTCAAAACTAAGCAAAAGATACAGAAAATATCTGCTAGGTCCTGTATATGTGGTATGATATTGAGAAAATATGATTTTACAATTTTGTCCAGGTCTAATGGCCGTTGACCGCACTTGCGAACAAATTCTCGCAGGTGCGGCTCCGCATATACGGAAGCCATAACGCAGGTGCGAGATTTGAGTGGGCTGACAAGTTACGCAGATGCGGACCAAATACTGCACATGCGGTTCCGCAGGTGCGGAAACCACTTCGCAGGTGCGGCCAGTGTACACTTGAGCCAGTTGCGCATGTGCGTTCAACCTTCCGCAGGTGTGGAATCACTGATGGTTTTTGTGATCTTTTCACCAGTTTGTGCTCAACTCCACTTCAATTCAACGCCAATCACTTTATGGCATCATTTCCCTGAAATTCGAGCAATACACACTATAAACGACCTCATGTTATCATTGAAGGACGCAAAATCTAACGAAAAGAGCTTAAAACGAGTGGTAAAATCACCACTCATCAAAATCCCGAACTTAAAGCTTTTGCTTGTCCTCAAGCAAATCAAATATAATTGTGCTTTCAAATGAAATTTGATACGCTCAAATTACACCTTAAAATAGTGTAAGCGGTCGATGTCAAATATGATAATCCAACTAGGTTGGGGTCGAATCCCACACAGAACAATATGAAGGCGATTAAGAATGCATATTAATTATCACTTATCGCGCAGTGCCAAACATTTAGATTTTTGGTTGTCAAAATATTATAACTAAATGCAAAAATATAAACTAACCTAGAAAGCAAGTAAAATTATCAATGGCTACAAGTATGAATGCATCGGGAATTACACACAAGTAACGATCCAATGTATTTCACGATTTTACAAATATGAGCGAGTTTATGTTATTTAGCCACGGATAATAATTCTTAACTAGCTTCTTTTGAAGACTAACAAGACTTCCTAATTGAATTATTCCTAACCCAATAAAGAGATTAAGCACACCCGGATATGGCTACAAGTAGTTCAATCATATCCCTAGGTAGAATCTATAAAATGAGGGTTAAAACCTCAAGTTCTTGTTAATTAATCTTTCCCAACCCCAAATTATCTTTACCAAAATTAATCCGGATTTAATGGGCGAGTCCTAGGGTTAGCTAATCCCTTTGGAAACATTAAAGAACAAGAATAATTAAAGAAACAATAACTCACTTCATAAATACATAACAATCATTGAATACATAAGCACAACAAGGTATTTAATCCACACTTTAAATATGAATATTTCCATAAACAAGATTCAAGTGTTGGAAATAATTACGACATACTTAAATATTCAATACAAAGCAAGGAAATGAAGAAGTAAACATAAATAGGTAAGAAAACCTTAACCACAATCTTGAAATCTTCAAAACCCAAGTGTGTGTGCAAACCCTAGCTTCCATAAATGTTCTTCCTTATCTCCAAGACACAAAATATGTTCAAAGCTAAGCCAAAGATGCAGAAAATATCTGCTAGGTTCAGTATATGTGGGTTGGGATTGAGAAAATATGATTTTACATTTCTGTCCAGGTCTGATGCCCGTTGACCGCACATGCGGACAAATTCTCGCAGGTGTGGCTCCGCATATGCGGATTCCATAACGTAGGTGCGAGATTTGAGTGGGTTGGAAATTTACGCAGATGCGGAAAAAATACCGCACCTGCGTTTACGTAGGTGCGGAAACCATTCGCAAGTGCGGCCAGTGTACACTTGAGCCAGTTGCGCAAGTGCGTTCAACCTTCCGCAGGTGCGATGTGGTATCACTGACCAAACATCCACAGGTGCAGAATCACTAAAGGTTTTTGTGCTCTTTTAACCAATTTGTGCTCCACTCCACTTCAATTCAACGCCATTCACGTCATGGCATCATTTACCTAAAATTCGAGCAATACACACTATAAACGACCTCATGTTATCATTGAAGGACGCAAAATCTAATAAAAAAAGGCTAAAACGAGTGGTAAAATCACCACTCATCAACACCTCCCAACTTAAAGCTTTTGCTTGTCCTCATGCAAATCAAATATAATTGTGCCTTCAAATGAACTTTGATACGCTCAAATTACACCTTACAATAGTGTAAGCGGTCGATGTCAAATATAATAACCCAACTAGGTTGGGGTCGAATCCCACAGAGAACAATATGAAGGCGATTAGGAATGTATGTGAATTATCACTTATAGCGCAGTGCCAAACACTTAGATTTTTGGTTGTCAAAATATTATAACTAAATGCAAAAATATAAACTAACCTAGAAAGAAAGTAGAATGATCAATGGCTACAAGTATGAATGCATCGGTAATTACACTCAAGTAACGTTCCAATGTATTTCACGATTTTACAAATATGAGCGAGTTTATGTTAATTAGCCACAGATAATAATTCTTAATGTCACGACCCAATTTCAGAGTCGTGATAGCGCCTGTCGTGAAACCAGGCCAGCCACCTATTGTAACTTCTCTTGAACCGTTTATTAAGCAAATTACCATCTTTAAACTGCCTGAAGTTAAATATACTAAAGATCTGTATTTAAAAGAAGCTCATGAAACCAAAATCCCAAATCTACTACTCCTGGATCTGGTGTCACACAGTCATGAGTTGCTAAAACATAATACAATCTGAAAAGAAATGACCAACATAGTCTGAAAGTAAATACGCCAGGTAGAAGAGAAAGAGATGACGAGATCACGGTTGCCAGCTGCTACCTCGTCAACTCTGATGAAACTGCTGCTACTCACTGTCCAGAGGTGAATCTCGATGTACCTGTATCGGCACACAAGGTGCAGGGGGTAAACAAGGTGCATCCATTTATGTCTGTAGCCCTGTATACCCGCATGAATTCCTATAGAATCAAGAATTATGTGTACTCAATAATCAAACTCTCATAAGGTGGTCCACTCAGTACTAGAATCTTGCGTTCTGGTCCAGGGAAAGTCCATCCCGGATATTACATAACACAAGTGACACAGTCACCTAGTATTGAAGAAAAACGGTCGATCCAGCCCCAAAGAGAAAATCCATCTCTAGAACATAAACCCCACGGAGAAGGTCCATCTCCGGAACATATCATTCGGACAAGATCCATGTCCAGGGAAGATTCATCCCTCAATATCTGTGGGCTTACTGGGGGTGTAAAGACTCCGGAGGGGCTCCTATAAGCCCAAGCGCTATATCAAGCCAACAAAGGCATGATTCAATGATCGCTGCGGTGTGCAGTCCAATCTCATAACTGTCTCACCAAGCTCTAGGCTTCACTCAGTCAATACCTTTTCCAGTCTCACTCATATGGCTCACAGATGTATAAATCAGCCCAAACAATGATAAATATGCATGTAATTAACAATTTCTGAGACTGAGGCATGAAAATATACTATAACACGACTGAGTACATGGAAACAATAATCATAAAAAGAGACAGAAACAATCGACCGTTCCGGTCTGAACATATCGGTGCAAAGCCTTAACATTTATACTTAGCATGATTCTATTGCGTTCAAGGTAAACGCAACCTTCACAGTACCAATATCAACTTGAGATAACCATTAGGCAGTGACATGGGATGAGTCAGGCTACAAATATCCGGTGTACTCTCGCATGCCCGTCACTTGGCAAGTGTGTCACCTTAATTAACATCAAATATCATACAGTTTGGGGTTTCGAACCCTCAGTTCCAAGTTTGGAAGCGTTACTTACCGTAAAATCGGCTAATATACTACTCCGCAGTGCCCTTGCCTCTAAATTCGGCCTCCGAGTGCTCCAAATCTACCAACAATCATATGAATATCATCATAATATGCTAAGGAACTAATCCCAATCAAAATTTATCAAGAACACTCAAAAATCACGAAATTTGTCAAACCCGACCCCTGGGCCCACGTCTCGGAATCCGGAAAAACTTACAAAACTGAAATCCTTATCTTCACCCGAGTCTACCCATACAAAATTTACAAAAATCCAACCACAACTACCCCTTCAAATCATCAAAAGAGTTTCCCAACTTTTCTTCCCCTTTTCCCCCAATTTCTACTTTGATTCCATAAATTACACGGTAATAATAAATACTAATTCGTGAAATTAGACCAAAAATGATTAAGGAACACTTACCACAATACTCCCACGGAAAATCTCTCAAAAATCTCCCTTCTCCCGAGCTCTCTAATGGAGTTTTTGAAAAATGGCTAAAACCCTCATTTTTTAACTTAAACATTCTGCCCAGCGATTCCTTTTACGCGATCGCGGACATCCTGTCACAATCGCGGAGAGTAACTCACTTGCCCCATATTTGACCTTACGCGATCGCGGCTGCCTCCATGCGATCGCGGAGAACCTTAAATCACACCCACGCGATCGCAAACCTACCCACGCAATCGCGAAGAGATAACTGATCCCCCTTCATACGCGCCTTAAACACCTATGCGATCGCGGACTCCGCCACGCGATCGCACTGAACAACTTCTTAAACCCACGCGATCGCACTGAACAACTTCTTAAACCCACGCGATCGTGAACCCCTTCACGTGATCGCGATTAACAAAATTCTCCCTTTCCCAGCTTGGTCTACGCGATCCAGCAATACCTCCGCGATCGCGGAAGAGGAAACCAGAACCAAAACACCAGAAAAATCTGCAAAGTATTTAAGCCAAAAGTTGGTCCGTTAACCACCCGAAACACACCCTCGGCCCTCGGGACCCCAACCAAATATACCAATACATCCTAAATGGTCATTCGAACTTAGTCGAGCCTTCGAAACATCAAACACAACATCAAAACCCCAGAAACACATCGAATTCAAGCCTATGAACTTTGAATTTTTTAAATTCCACCAACGATGCCGAAACTACCCAAAACAACTTCGATTAACTTGAAATTTTGCAGACAAATCCAAAATGATATTACGAACCTGTTCCAACTGTAAGAATTCCATTCCTACCCCGATAGCCTATTTTTCATTGCCGATCGGAAATCGCCAAAAACTATCCTTCGCCAATTCAAGCCTAATTCTACACTGGACATCACAAAAATATTCCGAACACACTCCTAAGTCCCAATTCACCTAACGAAGCTATCCGAGCCATAAAATCCGCATTCTGAGGTTGTTTCCCAATAATTCAACTCTCGGTTGACTTTTCCAATTCTAAGGCTACTTTTGGAGACTAAGTGTCTCCATTCCTCGTATAACCACTCCGAACCCGGACTAATCAACTCTAACATGTCATGAACAGTCTAACCAAGCTACAACCAGGCAGAAATAGTGAAAATAATGCATGTTCTACGTAACGGCCGACCGGGTCATTACATTCTCCCCCTCTTAAACAAACGTTCATCCTCGAACGGGTCTAAAAACATACATGGAGTCTCGAACAAGGGAGGGTATCTTCTCCGCATCTCCTGCTCGGGCTCCCAAGTAGCCTCCTCCACTAGCTGACCTCTCCACTGCACCTTCACTGAAGCTATCTTCTTTGACCTCAACTTTCTGACCTCGCGAGCGAAAATAGCCACTGGCTCAACCTCATAAGACATATCATCCTCGAGTTGAACTGTGCTGAAGTCCAAAACATGAGACGGGTCACCAACATACTTCGAAAGCATCGACACATGGAATACCGGATGAATACTCGACAAGATGGATGGCAAGGCAAGTCTATAAACCACCTCTCCCACCTTCTGGAGCACCTCAAAAGAACCAATGAACCGAGGACTAAGCTTGCCCCTCTTCCCAAACCTCAAAAAACCCTTCATGGGTGACACCTTCAGCAAAACCTTATCACCCTCCATGAAAGACACATCCCGAACCTTCCGGTACGCATAGCTCTTCTGCCTAGACTAAGCCGTGCAAAGCCGCTCCTGAATCAACTCCACCCTCACCAACGCATCCTGAACCAAATCTGGGCCTAATAGCCTATCCTCGCCGGGCTCGAACCAACCAACCGGAGATCTACATCTCCTACCATATAAAGCCACATATGGCGCCATCTGAATACTAGACTGGTAGTTGTTGTTATATGCAAACTCTGCTAGAGGCAGAAGCTGCTCCCACGAGCCACAAAAATCAATCACACAGGCACGCAACATGTCCTCCAAGATCTGAATAGTCCGCTCTGACTGCCCGTCAGTCTGAGGGTGAAATCATGTGCTCAACTCTACCTGCGTACCTATACCTCTCTGCATAACCATCCAAAACTGAGATGTGAACTGAGTACCCCTGTCAGAAATGATAGAAACTAGGACCCCATGGAATCAGACAATCTCCCTGATGTAAATACCAGCTAGCCTCTCCGAAGTATAAGTAGTACTGACATGAATGAAATGCGCCGACTTGGTCAGTCGATCCACAATGACCCAAATAGCATCAAATCCCTTCGGAGTCCGTGGAAGCCCAACTACGAAGTCCATGGTGATCCGCTCCCACTTCCACTCCGGAATAACCATCTCTTGAAGCAATCCACCTGGTCCCTAGTGCTCATACTTGACCTGCTGGCAGTTGAGACACTGTGCTACATACTCAACAATATCCCTCTTCATCCGCCTCCACCAATACTGCTGCCTCAAATCCTGATACATCTTCGCGACACCCGGATCAATAGAGTACCGCGAGTTATGGGCCTCTGCTAATATCATCTCTCTAAGTCCATCTACATCGGGCTCATCCTCAAATCTCCATCATCACCAATGGTCACATCCCTGGCATCGCCTCGACGAACCCTGTCCTGAAGAACCAACAAGTGTCGGTCATCGTACTGGCGTGCTCTAATCTGATCATAGAGAGAAGACCGAGAAGCCATGCTAGATACTACTCGTGGAGGCTCTGACAAATCCAATCTCACAAGCTGCCCGGCTAGAGCCTGAACATCTTGTGCCAAGGGTCGCTCTGCTGCTGAAAGATAGGCCAAACTCCCCAAACTCCCTGCTCGGCGACTCAGGGCATCGACCACTACATTGGCCTTCCCCGGATGATATAGAATGGTGAGGTCATAATCCTTAAGAAGCTCCAACCATCTTCTCTGACGTAGATTCAAATCCTTCTGCTTTAGAAGATACTGCAAGCTATGATGGTAAGTAAAAATCTCACACTGTACCCCATACATATAATGACGCCAAATCTTCAAAGCATGAACAATGGGAGCTAGCTCAAGATCGTGCACTGGATAATTCTTCTCGTGCACCTTCAATTGTCTGGACGCGTAGGAAATCACCCTACTGTCCTGCATCAAAACCGCTCCCAATCCAACTCTGGAAGCATCATAATAGATTGTGTAAGAACCCGAACCAGTAGGCAATACCAATAACGGAGTTGTAGTCAATGCTGACTTGAGCTTATGAAAGCTCTCCACACACTCGTCGGACCATCTGAATGGAGCACCCTTCTGGTTCAATATGGTCAGTTGTGAAGCAATAGAAGAAAAACCCTCCACAAAGCGACGGTAATAGCCCGCAAACCCAAGGAAACTCCAAATCTCTGTAGTTGAGGACGGTCTGGGCCAACTCTGCACCACCTCAATCTTCTTCGGATCTACCTGAATACCCTCACTAGACACCACGTGCCCCAAGAAAGCTACCGAACCAAGCCAAAACTCACACTTGGAGAACTTTGCATAAAGCTTCTCCTCTCTCAACTTTTGTAACACAACCCTCAAATGCATAGCATGCTCCTCCTAGCTACGAGAATACACCAGGATGTCATCAATGAACACAATAGCGAATGAATCAAGGTAAGGATGAAACACGCTGTTCATCAGATGCAAGAACGCGGCTGGGGCGTTGGTCAGCCCAAATGACATAACCAGAAACTCGTAATGGCCTTAGTTGGTCCTGAAAGCAGTCTTCGAATATCAGGATCCCGAATCTTCAACTGATGATACCTAGACCTCAAGTCAATCTTTGAGAACACCTTAGCTCCCTGAAGCTGATCAAACAAGTCATTAATGCGGGGAAAAGGTTACCGGTTCTTCACCGTAACCTTATTTAGCTGCCTATAGTCAATGCACATGTGCATAGAACCATCCTTCTTATTCACGAACAACACTGGTGCACCCCAAGGCGAAACACTAGGCCGAATGAACCTCTTATCTAGGAGTTCCTGAAGCTTCTCCTTCAATTCCTTTAACTCTGCTGGGGCCATGCGGTAAGGTGGAATAGAGATAGGCTGGGTGTCTGGTAACAAGTCAATACCAAAATCGATGTCCCTGTCAGGTGGCATGCATGGCAGGTCTGCAGGGAATACATCCGGGAACTCACGGACCACAGGAATAGGATCAATAGAGGGAGTCTCACTACTAACATCCCTCACGAAGGACAGATAAGACTCACATCCCTTCCCAATCATATGTTGAGCCTTCAAATAGGAAATCACTCTACTAGGCACATACTCCACCGAACCTCTCAACTCAATCCTTGGAAATCCGGGCATAGCTAAGGTCATGGTCTTGGCGTGACAGTCAAGAACAGCATGGCATGGAGATAGCCAATCCATGCCCAATATCACACCGAAGTCAACCATGCTAAGCAATAATAGATCTACCCGTGTCTCTAAACCCCCAATAGATATAACACAAGACCGGTACACCCGGTCCACCACAACAGTATCCCCAACCGGACTCGACACCCGAACTGATGAAATCAAAGACTCACGGGGAATATCCAAGATATGTGCAAAGTATGATGAAACATATGAATACGTGGAACCAGGATCAAAGAATACCGAAGCATCCCGGTGACAGATAGAGATAATACATGTAATCACTTCATCTGAAGCTATTGCATCTGGTCTGGCCAAAAGTGCATAGAAACGGGCATGTCCCCCACCTAATCGACCTCCCCCTCTAGGGCGGCCTCTGACTGACTGGCCTCCACCCCTGGTTGTATGAGCGGGTGGTGTAGAAATTGGTGCTGAAGCTGGAGACTGGCTCCGATGCTGAAATGAACTACCAGAAAGGCAGGGACAATACCTCTTGATGTGACCCGGATCCCCACACTCGAAGCAACCCCTCTCAGCATATGACGGTGGGGACTCAAGGGGACCCTAGAACCAGAGTAGCTGCTAGATGAACCGTGTCCTAATGACGCACCACTGTAAACTGGACGAGTTAGCTGAGGAAGCCTAAATGGACGGCCTCTGCTATACTGAGACTGACCTCCCGAGTGAACACCGCCATAACTACCCGATCCTTAAGGCCTCTTGGCCTCTCTCTCAACACGCTCATGGCGACGCACTGACTCAATCTCCCTGGCTATGTCAACTACCTCCTCAAAAGAAGCGCCAGATACCCTCTCCCTGTTCAGAAAGATCCGTAACTAATATGTGAGACCATCAACAAACCTCTGGATCCTCTCTCTGTCTGTGGGGACTAGACATATGACATGACGGTTTAACTTAGAGAACCTCATCTCATACTGCGTCACGGTCATGTCTCCCTCACGCAACTGCTTGAACTCTCTGCGCATCTCCTCTCTGCGAGACTGTGGTATATACTTTTCCAAAAAGAGAATGAAGAACTGGTGCCATGTAAGGGGCGCTGCATCAGCGGGTCTACGCCTATATAGGCGTCTCACCAAGCAAGTGCAACTCCTGAAAACTGGAATGCGGTAAATGGAACCCCACTGGCCTCTAATAACCCTATTGTGCGTAGAATCCTCTGACACTTGTCCAAGAAGGCCTGGGCATCCTCGCCCTCTATGAGACTGAAAGTTGGATGCTGGAGTCTGCTGAACCTCTCCAACCTACGCTGCTCATCATCAGCTAAAGTTGGGACCACATAATCCTGTACCGGAGCAATCTGCTGCACTGGAGCTACCCCGGGTGTCTGAAGTCCCTGGGTGACCTTCTTAGGTGTCCGGGAAGCTGGAGTCTGAATGCCTCCCCCGGCCTGAGAAGTAGTAGCTGTAGTGGACAAAGTTTCGGCCTGTGTCAAGTTGGTGCACACCGTCAAAATTTGAGCTAGGGTCTCCTGAAGACCCGGAATCACAATGGGCACTGCTGGTGCCTGAGCCTGCCCTGCTGGAATCTCAGCTGCGGGGGTCTGATCCTAAACAATGAGAGGATCCACAGGTGCTGTCCCGGCTGCACCCCTCCCTCCGCCACGGCTTCGGCCTCTAGTTAGTCCTGCTGGTGTCTGATCACCACTACTGGTAGCACGAGTCCTCACCATCTGTGAGGGAATAAAAACAACAGAAGTTTAGTTCCACAGTTCAACAGAGTTGCACGACAGAATTCAAAGATGTGGAATTTTCCTAAGGGTTCTGTAGCCTCTCGAAGATAAGTACAGACGTCTCCGTACTGATCCGCAAGACTCTACTAAACCTGCTTTGACTGGTGAGACCTATTCAATCTAGAGCTCTAATACCAACTTGTCACTACCCAATTTCGGAGTCGTGATAGCGCCTGTCGTGAAACCAGGCCAACCACCTATTGTAACTACTCCTGAACCGTTTATTAAGTAAATTACCATTTTTCAACCGCCTGCAGTTAAATATACTAAGATCTGTATTTAAAAGAAGCTCATGAAACCAAAAACCCAAAATCTACAACTCCCGGATCCAGTGTCACACAGTCATGAGCTGCTAATACATAATACAATCTGAAAAGAAATGACCAACATAGTCTGAAAGTAAATATGATAGGTAGAAGAGAAAGAGATGACGAGATCACGGTCGCCAGCTTCTACCTCGTCAACTCTGATGAAACTGCTGCTACTCACTGTCTAGAGCTGAATCTCGGTGTACCTGGATCTGCACACAAGGTGCAGGGGGTAACGTGAGTACACCAACTCAGTAGTATCAAAACCAAACTACGGACTGAGAGGTAGTGCCGGACTAATCCTCAGTATATAACTTCGACATGATAGTAATATATTACAAAATAAACAAGATGCATGCATTTATGTCTGTAGACCTGTATACCCGCATGACTTCCTATAGAATCAAGAATGATGTGTACTCAGTAATCAAACTCTCATAAGGTGGTTCACTCAGTACTAGAATCTGGCCTTCCGGCCCAGGGAAAGTCCATCCCGGATATTACATAACACAAGTGACACAGTCAACTAATACTGAGGAAAAAGGCCGATCCAGCCCCACGGAGAAGATCCATCTCCGGAACATAAGCCCCACGGAGAAGGTCCATCTTCGGAACATATCATTCGGACAAGATCCATGTCTAGGGAAGATCCATCCCTCAATATCTGTGCGTTCACTAGGGGTGTAAAGACTCCGGAGGGGCTCCTATAAGCCCAAGTACTATATCAAGCCAACAAAGGCATGATTCAATGATCGCTGTGGTGTGCAGTCCAATCTCATAACTGTCTCAATATCAGGATCTCGGCCTCACTCAGTCAATACCTTTTCCAGCCTCACTTATATGGCTCACAGATGTATAAATCAGCCTAAGAAATGATAAATATGCATGTAATTAACAATTTCTGAGACTGAGGCATGAAAATATACTATAACAAGACTGAGTACATGGAAACAATAATCATAAACAGAGACAGCAACAATCGACCGTTCCGGTCTGAACATATCGACGTAAAGCCTTAACATTTATACTTAGCATGATTCTATTGCGTTCAAGGTAAATGCAACCTTCACAATAGCAATATCAACCTGAGATAACCATTAGGCAGTGTCGTGGGATGAGCCAGGCTACAAATAACCGGTGTACGCTCGCATGCCAGTCACTTGGCAATTGCGTCACCTTAATTAACATCAAATATCAGACAGTTTGGGGTTTCGAACCCTCAGTTCCAAGTTTGGAAGCGTTACTTACCTCAAAACCGGCTAATATACTATTCCGCAGTGCCCTTGCCCCTAAATTCGGCCTCCGAGTGCTCCAAATCTACCAACAATCATATGAATATCATCATAATATGCTAAGGAACTAATCCCAATCGAAATTTATCAAGAATACTCAAAAATCCTGAAATTGGTCAAACCCGACACCGGGCCCATGTCTCGAAATTCGAAAAAATTTAAAAAACTGAAATCCTTATCTTCACCCGAGTCTACCCATATAAAATTTACCAAAATCCAACCACAATTACCTTTTCAAATCATCAAAGAGTTTCCCAACTTTTCTTCCCCTTTTCCCCCAATTTCTACTTTGATTCCATAAATTTTACACGGTAATAATAAATACTAATTCATGAAATTAGACCAAAAATGATTAAGGAACACTTACCACAAGACTCCCACGGAAAATCTCCCTTCTCTCGAGTGATTCCTTCTACGCGATCGCGGAGAGTAACTCAACTGCCCAAGATTTGACCTTACGCGATCGTGGCTGCCTCCACGCAATCGCGAAGAACCTTAAATCACACCCACATGATCGCAAACTTGCCCACGCGATCGCGAGGAGATAACTGATCCCCCTTCACACGCGCCTTACACACCTACGCGATCGCGGACTCCGCCGCGCGATCGCACTGAACAACTTCTTCAACCCACGTGATTGCGAACCCCTTCACGCGATCGCGATTAACAAAATTCTCCCCTTCCCAGCTTGGTCTACACGATCGCAGCAATACCTCCGCGATCGCGGAAGAGGAAACCAGAACCACCCGAAACACACCCGAGGCCCTCGGGACCCCAACTAAATATACCAATACATCCTAAATGATCATTCAAACTTAGTCTAGCCTTCGAAACATCAAACACAACATCAAAACCCCAGAAACACATCGAATTCAAGGCTAAGAACTTTTAATTTTCTAAATTCCACCAACGATGCCGAAACTACCCAAAACAAATTCGATTGACCTGAAATTTTGCAGACATATCCAAAATGACATTACGAACCTGTTCCAACTGTCGAAATTCTATTCCGACCCCGATAGCCTATATTCCACTGCTGACCGGAAATTGCCAAAACCTAACCTTTGCCAATTCAAGCCTAATTCTACACCGGACATCACAAAAATATTCCGAACACACTCCTAAGTCCCAATTCACCTAACGAAGCTATTTGATCCATAAAATCCGCATTCCGAGGTTGTTTCCCAATAAGTTAACTCCCGGTTGACTTTTGCAATTCTAAGGCTACTTTTAGAGACTAAGTGTCTCCATTCCTCGAATAACCACTCCGAACACGGACTAATCAACTCTAACACGTCATGAACAGTCTAACAAAGCTATAACCAGGTAGAAATAGTGAAAATAATGCATGTTCTACGTAACGACCGACCGGGTCGTTACACTTAATTAGCTTCTTCCGAAGACTAACAAGACTTTCTAATTGAATTATTCCTAACCAAATAAAGTGATTAAGCACACCCGGATATGGCTACAATTGGTTCAATCATATCCCTAGGTAGAATCTATAAAATGAGGGTTAAAACCTCAAGTTCTTGTTAGATAATCTTTCCCAATCCCAAATTATATTTTCCAAAATTAATTCGGAGTTAATGGACGAGTCCTAGGGTTAGCTAATACCTTTGGAAACATTAAAGAACAAGAATAATTAAAGAAACAATAACTCACTTCATAAATACATAAAAATCATTCAATACGTAAGCACAACAAGGTATTTAATCCACACTTTAAATATGAATATTTCCATAAACAAGATTCAAGTGTTGGAAATAATTACTACACACTTAATATTCAATAGAAAGCAAGGAAATGAAGAATTAAACATAAATGGGTAAGAAAACCTTAACCACAAGCTTGAAATCTTCAAAATCCAAGTGTGTGTGAAAACCCTAGCTTCCACAAATATTCTTCCTTGTCTTCAAGACACAAAATATGTTCAAAACTAAGCCAATGATACAGAAAATATCTGCTAGGTCCAGTATATGTGGTTTGAGATTGAGAAAATATGATTTTACAATTCTGTCCAGGTCAAATTCCCGTTGACCGCACCTGCGGACAAATTCTAACAGGTGCGGCTCCGCATATACGGAAGCCATAACGCATGTGCGAGATTTGAGTGGGCTGACAAGTTACGCAGATAAGGACATAATACAGCTCATGCGGTTCTGCAGGTGCGAAAACCACTTCGCAGGTGCGGCCAGTGTACACTTCAGCTAGTTGCGCAGGTGCGTTCAAACTTCCGCAAGTGTGGAATCACTGAAGGTTTTTGTGCTCTTTTCACCAGTTTGTGCTAAACTCCACTTCAATTCATCGCCAATCACTTTATGGCATCATTTCCCTGAATTTCGAGCAATACACACTATAAACGACCTCATGTTATCATTGAAGGACGCAAAAACTAACGAAAAGAGGCTAAAACGAGTGGTAAAATCACCACTCATCAACACCCTCAACTTAAAGCTTTTGCTTGTCCTCAAGCAAATCAAATATAATTGTGCCTTCAAATGAACTTTGATACGCTCAAATTACACCTTAAAATAATGTAAGCGGTCGATGTCAAATATAATAACCCAACTAGGTTGGGGTCGAATCCCACAGAGAACAATATAAAGGCGATTAGGAATGTATGTGAATTATCACTTATCACGCAGTGCCAAACACTTAGATTTTTGGTTGTTAAAATATTATAACTAAATGCAAAAATATAAACTAACCTAGAAAGAAAGTAAAATGATCAATGGCTACAAGTATGAATGCATCGGAAATTACACTCAAGTAACGTTTCAATGTATTTCACGATTTTACAAATATGAGCGAGTTTATGTTAATTAGCCACGGATAATAATTCTTAATGTCACGACCCAATTTCGGAGTCGTGATAGCGCCTGTCGTGAAACCAGGCCAGCCACCTATTGTAACTACTCTTGTACCGTTTATTAAGCAAATTACCATCTTTAAGTTGCCTGAAGTTAAATATACTAAAGATCTGTATTTAAAAGAAGCTCATGAAACCAAAACCCCAAAATCTACTACTCTTGGATCCGGTGTCACACGGTCATGAGCTGCTAATACATAATACAATCCAAAAAGAAATGACCAACATAGTCTGAAAGTAAATATGACAGGTAGAAGAGAAAGAGATGACGAGATCACGGTCGCCAGCTGCTACCTCGTCAACTCTGATGAAACTGCTGCTACTCACTGTCCAGAGTTGAATCTCGGTGTGCCTGGATCTGCACACAAGGTACCAACTCAGTAGTAATGAAACCAACCTACGGGCTGAGAGGTAGTGACGTACTAAACCTTCGATAGTTGTGAACAACAGTATATAACTTGGACATGACAGTAATAGATCAAAAAATAAACAAGATGCATCCATTTATGTCTGTAGCCCTGCATACCCGCATGAACTCCTGTAGATTCAAGAATTATGTGTACTAAGTAATCAAACTCTCATAAGGTGGTCCACTCAGTACTAGAATCTGGCCTTCCGGCCCAGGGAAAGTCCATCCCGGATATTACACAACACAAGTGACACAGTCACCTAGTACTGAGGAAAAAGGCCGATCCAGCCCCAAAGAGAAGATCCATCTCCAGAACATAATCCCCACAGAGAAGGTCCATCTCCGGAACATATCATTCGGAGAAGATACATGTCCGGGGAAGATTCATCCCTCAATATTTGTGGGCTCACTGGGGGTGTAAAGACTCCGGAGGGGCTCTTATAAGCCCAAGCGCTATATCAAGACAACGAAGGCATGATTCAATGATCGTTGCGGTGTGTAGTCCAATCTCATAACTGTCTCAATACCAGGATCTCGGCTTTACTCAGTCAATACATTTTCCAGTCTAACTCATATGGCTCACAGATGTATAAATCAGCCCAAACAATGATAAATATGCATGTAATTAACAATTTCTGAGACTGCGGCATGAAAATATACTATAACAGGACTAGGTACATGGAAACAATAATCATAAACAGAGACAGAAACAATCGACCGTTCCGGTCTGAACATATCGGCGTAAAGCCTTAACATTTATACTTAACATGATTCTATTGCGTTCAAGGTAAACGCAACCTTCACAGTAGCAATATCAACCTGAGATAACCATTAGGCAGTGACGTGGGATGAGCCAGGCCACAAATATCCGGTGTACGCTCGCATGCCCGTCACTTGGCAAGTGCGTCACCTTAATTAACATCAAATATCATACACATTGGGGTTTCGAACCCTCAGTTCCAAGTTTGGAAGCGTTACTTACCTCAAAACCGGCTAATATACTACTCCGCAGTGCCCTTGCCTCTAAATTCGGCCTCCGAGAGCTCCAAATCTACCAACAATCAGATGAATATCATCATAATATGCTAAGGACCTACTCCCAATCGAAATTTATCAAGAACACTCAAAAATCCCAAAATTGGTCAAACCCGATCCCTGGGCCCACGTCTCGCAATCCAGAAAAACTTACAAAACAGGAATCCTTATCTTCACCCGAGTCTACCCATACAAAATTTACCAAAATCCAACCACAATTACCCCTTCAAATCATCAAAAGAGTTTCCCAACTTTTCTTCCCCTTTTTCCCCAATTTCTACTTTGATTCCATATAAATACTAATTCGTGAAATTAGACCAAAAATGATTAAGGAACACTTACCACGAGACTCCCACGGAAAATCTCTCCAAAATCTCCCTTCTCCCGAGCTCTCTAATGGAGTTTTTGAAAAATGGCTAAAACCCTCATTTTTTAACTTAAACATTCTGCCCAGCGATTCCTTCTACGCGATCATGGACATCCTGTCGCGATCGCGGAGAGTAACTCACTTGCCCCATATTTGACCTTACGTGATCGCGGCAGCCTCCATGCGATCGCGGAGAACCTTAAATCACACCCACGCGATCGCAAACCTACCCACGCGATCGCGAAGAGATAACTGATCCACCTTCACACGCGCCTTAAACACCTATGCGATCGCGGACTCCGCCACGCGATCGCACTGAACAACTTCTTCAACCCACGCGATCGCGAACCCCTTCACGCGATCGCGTGGGTTGAAGAAGTTGTTCAGTGCGATCGCGGACTCCGCCACGCGATCGCACTGAACAACTTCTTCAACCCACGCGATCGCGAACCCCTTCACGCGATCGCGGTTAACAAAATTCTCCCCTTCCCATCTTGGTCTATGCGATCGCAGCAATACCTCCGCGATCGCGGAAGAGGAAACCAGAACCAAAACACCAGAAAAATCTGCATAGTTTTTAAGCCAAAAGTTGGTCGTTAACCACCCGAAACACACCCGAGGCCCTCGAGACCCCAACCAAATATAGCAATACATCCTAAATGATCATTCGAACTTAGTCGAGCCTTCGAAACATCAAACACATCGAATTCAATCCTATGAACTTTGAATTTTCTAAATTCCACCAACGATGCCGAAACTACCCAAAACAACGTCGATTAACCTGAAATTTTACAGACAAATCCAAAATGATATTACGAACCTGTTCCAACTGTCAGAATTCCATTACTACACCGATAGCCTATTTTTCATTGCCGATCAGAAATCGCCAAAAACTAACCTTCGCCAATTCAGGCCTAATTCTACACTGGACATCACAAAATATTCCGAACACACTCCTAAGTCCCAATTCACCTAACGAAGCTATTTGAGCCATAAAATCCGCATTCTGAGGTCGTTTCCAAATAATTCAACTCTCGGTTGACTTTTCCAATTGTAAGGCTACTTTTGGAGACTAAGTGTCTCCATTCCTCGTATAACCACTCCGAACCCGGATTAATAAACTCTAACACATCATGAACAGTCTAACCAAGCTATAACCAGGTAGAAATAGTGAAAATAATGCATGTTCTACGTAACGACCGACCGGGTCGTTACATTCTCCCCCTCTTAAACAAACGTTGGTCCTCGAACGGGTCTAAAAACATACCTGGAGTCTCAAACAAGGGAGGGTATCTGCTCCGCATCTCCCGCTCGGTCTCCCAAGTAGCCTCCTCCACTAGCTGACCTCTCCACTGCACTTTCACTGAAGCTATCTTCTTTGACCTGAACTTTCTGACCTCGCGAGCCAAAATAGCCACTGGCTCTACCTCATAAGACATATCATCCTCGAGTTAAACTGTGCTGAAGTCCAAAACATGAGACGGGTCACCAACATACTTCGAAAGCATCGACACATGGAATACAGGATGAACACTCGACAAGCTGGGTGGCAAGGCAAGTCTATTAGCCACCTCTCCCATCTTCTGGAGCACCTCAAAAGGACCAATGAACCGGGGACTAAGCTTTCCCCTCTTCCCAAACCTCAAAAAACCCTTTATGGGTGACACCTTCAGCAAATCCTTATCACCCTCCATGAAAGACACATCTCGAACCTTCCGGTACGCATAGCTCTTCTTCCTAGATTGAGCCGTGTGAAGCCGCTCCTGATTCAACTTCACCCTCACCAACGCATCCTGAACAAAATCTGGGCCTAATAGCCTATCCTCGCCGGGCTCGAACTAACCAACCGGAGATCTACATCTCCTACCATATAAAGCCACATATGGCGCCATCTGAATACTAGACTGGTAGATGTTGTTATATGAAATCTCTGCTAGAGGCAGAAACTGCTCCCACGAGCCACCAAAATCAATCACACAGGCATGCAACATGTCCTCCAAGATGTGAATAGTCCACTCTGACTGCCCGTCAGTCTGAGGGTGAAATCATGTGCTCAACTTTACCTGTGTACCCATACCTCTCTGCATAGCCCTCCAAACCTGAGATGTGAACTGAGTACCCCTATCAGAAATGATAGAAACTGGGACACCATGCAATTAGAGAATCTCCCTAATGTAAATACCAGCTAGCCTCTCCGAAGTATAAGTAGTACTAATATGAATGAAATGCGCCGACTTGGTCAGTCGATCAACAATGACCCAAATAGCATCAAATCCCTTCGGAGCCCGTGGAAGCCCAACTACGAAGTCCATGGTGATCTGCTCCCACTTCCACTTCGGAATAACCATCTCCTGAAGCAATCCACCTGGTCTCTGGTGCTCATACTTGACTTGCTGGCAGTTGAGACACCGTGCTACATACTCAACAATATCCCTCTTCATCCGCCTCAACCAATACTGCTGCCTCAAGTCCTGATACATCTTCGCGACACCCAGATGAATGGAGTACCGCGAGCTATGGGCCTCTACTAATATCATCTTTCTAAGTCCATCTACATCGGGCACACAAATACGGCCCTGCATCCTCAAAACTCCGTCATCACCAATGGTCACATCCCTGGCATCACCTCGACAAACCCTGTCCTGAAGAACCAACCAGTGTCGGTCATCGTACTGGCGTGCTCTAATCTGATCATAGAGAGAAGAACGGGAAGCCATGCTAGCTACTACCTGTGGAGGCTCTGACAAATCCAATCTCACAAGCTGCCCAGCTAGAGCCTGAACGTCACGTGCCAAGGGTCGCTCTACTGCTGAAAGATAGGCCAAACTCTCCAAACTCCCTGCTCAGCGACTCAGGGCATCGGCCACTACATTGGCCTTCCTCGGATGATATAAAATGGTGGTCATAATCCTTAAGAAGCTCCAACCATCTTCTCTAACGTAGATTCAAATCCTTCTGCTTTAGCAGATGCTACAAGCTATGATGGTAAGTAAAAATCTCACACTGTACCCCATACAAATAATGACGCCAAATCTTCAAAGCATGAATAATGAGAGCTAGCTCAAGATCGTGCACTGGATAATTCTTCTCGTGCACCTTCAATTTTATGGACGCGTAGGAAATCACCCTACCGTTCTGCATCAAAACCGCACCCAATCTAACTCTAGAAGCATCACAATAAACTATGTAAGAACCCGAACCAGTAGGCAATACAGATACCAGAGTTGTAGTCAATGCTGACTTGAGCTTATGAAATCTCTCCACACACTCATCGTACCATCTGAATGGAGCACCTTTCTAGGTCAATCTGGTCAGTGGTGAAGCAATAGAAGAAAATCCCTCACCAAAACGACGGTAATAGCCTGCCAACCCAAGGAAACTCCAAATCTCTGTAGCTGAGGACTGTCTGGGCCAACTCTGCACCGCCTCAATCTTCTTCGGATCAACCTGAATACCCTCACTAGACACCACGTGCCCCAATAAAGCTACCTAACCAAGACAAAACTCACACTTGGAGAACTTTGCATAAAGCTTCTCCTCTCTCAACTTTTGTAACACAACCCTCAAATGCAGAGCATGCACCTCCTGGCTACGAGAATACACCGGGATGTCATCAATGAACACAATAACAAATGAATCAAGGTAAGGCTGAAACACGCTGTTCATCAGATGCAAGAACATGACTGGGGCATTGGTCAGCCCAAATGACATAACCAGAAACTCGTAATGGCCATAGCTGGTCTTGAAAGCAGTCTTCGGAATATCAGGATCCCGAATCTTCAATTGATGATACCCAGACCTCAAGTCAATCTTTGAGAAAACCTTAGCTCTCTGAAGCTAATCAAACAAGTTTCAATGCGGGGCAAAGGTTACCGGTTATTCACCGTAACTTTATTCAGTTGCCTATATTCAATGCACATGTTCATAGAACCATCCTTCTTCTTCATGAACAACACTGGTGCACCCAAGGCGAAACACTAGGCCGAATGAACCTCTTATCTAGGAGTTCCTGAAGCTTCTCCTTCAATTCCTTTAACTCTGTTGGGGCCATGCGGTAAGGTGGAATAGAGATAGGTTGGGTGTCTGGTAACAAGTCAATACCAAAATCGATGTCCCTGTCAGGTGGCATACCTGGCAGGTCTGCAGGGAATACGTCCGAGAACTCACGGACCATAGGAACAGGGTAAAATACTGCACCTGCGGTTCCGCAGGTACGGAAACCACTTTGTAGGTGCGGCCAGTGTACACTTGAGCCAGTTGCGCAGGTGCGTTCAACCTTCCGAAGGTGCGATATCGCATCAGTGACCAAACATCCGCAGGTGCGGAATCATTGAATGTTTTTATGCTATTTTCACCAATTTGTGCTCAACTCCACTTCAATTCAACGCCAATCACTTTATGGCATCATTTCCTTGAAATTCGAGCAATACACACTGTAAACGACCTTTATACGCTCAAATTACACTTTAAAATAGTGTAAAGCGGTCGAAATCAAATATAATAACCCAACGAGGTTGGGGTCGAATCCCACAGGGAATAGGTGAAAATGTTACTTTCATAGTGTGATTCTTAACTCAAATCATAATTCCATTCTATTAGTAAACGGGAATATGGGGGTTGGTTGTGTAGTAATCTAATAGAAGTAATAGTAATGAAAATTAATTAAAACTGTAATTAATATGATTTAGTGAACCAAGGTTGTGTTCCCTTTTAATGACGTGTAATGCACATGGGTATTAATATGATATATTTCTAACGGGAAGTTCTTGATATAAAATTGATTTCTATATGGCTACCCAGTATTTTCCAATAATAGAGTAGTATTTCCTCTTTATAATTTTCCCAAATATAAAAGAGTTGCAATGAAACCCAAATCACTTTATGCCAAATAAAACCATCTTATCCCTAAATGATTCTATTAAACAATGTTTAAAGCCTAGAGTCTTTAATATTTACTCTTACCAATTCTAACCCACTTTTCCAAGCTAAGAGAGAATTTATGGCATAAGTTAATGTTTGCAACCACTAACAAGAAATATACAATGAAGAGTAAATAAATATCAACAACCCATTATGCATATATTCAATGTTAAATACCCAAATACATAACACCCATTTAGGGTCCACAACCTTAGTATTTAAGGCTAGATACTCATAATAAATGACAAAAATCTAAGAGTATCAAGTGTCATGAATGCTTACAAACCAAGAATGAAGTTATAATGCTTCCAAAAAGGAGAGAATATTCTAATAGGGGAATGTTCTTCAAAGACTGGACAAGAGAACCCCACAAAACCCAAGTAAATCCTTTTATAGTGGGCCAAAGGTCGGGTAGAACACGGACAACAATGCCCATGCAGACAGGTTATGCGATCGCATTTCTGTCGCATAACAGGAATGCGGTTCGCATCCTTCATGTTCTCATCACATATATAAAACCTAGTTTCCTGGTCCTCACTTCATTGTTGATTTGCGGTTCGCATTGTTGATATGCGACCGCAGATTGACATCGCATTCTTGGGGCAGCTTCAGGCACCAGGGATTCTGCGGTTAAGTATGCGGCTCGCATGTGAGTTATGCGATCGCATAATCGACCGCATTTTTGCTCTTGAAATTGGCCTATCTTTTCTGTTGCGATCTGCGATCCCTGGGTGCATTGTGCGTTTTGCATTTCAGTTATGCGACGCTCTCTTGTCAGATATGCGATCGCATAGTGTTGTTTCCCTCACTTTTTTAGCTTTTTTGCTTTCTTTTCATGGTCTCGAGTATTTACATCTCATGCACTACAAAACGCCAAAATTCTATAAGTATAAAGGGTAAATGCTATTGAAACAAACTATAATTTAAGCAATTTGGTATTAAATGTGCCAAAATTCTTTGGCACATCAACACCCCCAACTTAAACTCTTGCTTGTCCTCAAGCAACTAAAATGACTCTATCCTAACCTGGACTTAAACTACAAAATCGGAAGCAACTATGACCAAGGACAGTGTTAAGTTCCGGTACTACAAGCATGCATTTCATCCATTTACCCATCATGAACAGTTACTATTACTTATATGGAGACTACTCAACTTGTGAACTTTGATACTCGAACAATTTGACTAAATGTTAATGTCGGTTGAGTGCACATGCACCCGACTTCAAGAACTCAACTACTGTTACACCTCACAGTTCATGTGCCCTTACCAAAAAAAAAGAAGGTCCCAACTTGCAATATTTACAAAGACAATACAAGGGACATATTTACCAAGACACTCACACTCAAAAACAATTTCAAGTGTTACAACACATCATACCATAGGCTTGCCCTTATTTTAATTTGTTACTACTTTAAGAACATTCGGTTGGAGATCCCCTACGGACTTTTCTGGATAGTAATGGAGGTTTAGGATAGGGTTGGATAATCATTTGGGTACAAGTGACTACACCCTCCTTGAACACTACTCACATTATCCTCTTTCAGTGCCCCCTTGCGTTTATATATAGCCTCATCGGCATTTAGTTACCAACGCAGAACTACCTCACTAAATTTCTTCCAAGCTTCCATATTTATTTGCATACATAGCTATCTCTCCTTTTGTTTTTTGTTTTTTTTTTGAAGCTTGAATAATTTTTCAATTGAATCTTTTGAGTTATATGCTCTACTCTCGATATACAATCTTGCCAATCTCCAATTCTCTCCCCAAACCCCCAACTTAGGCTTTTTGCCTCATTCTGAATATTCAAGGAGGGACAAGTTCAAAAGATGGAATTACTCGTTCGAAACGGGAAAGGCTCGTAAAGGTGTCCAACCAAAAGGCTAAAGGCTCAAATGGGCAACTAGTGATATTCATGCAAACATTTGGTAGCTTGAAAGGTTCACTGGGTTTCTCAATATCACAAAGAATGCCTAAGGTCATTTCTCCAACTCAATGTACTTATTATTAGCACCGAAAAACCAACTGGGCAAGTTCTAGTTGACAGAAGTAAACACAAGAATTATTGATACAAACATCTAACACACATGGCACATGACTATTCGGTTGAACATCGTTTTAGCTCAAGAGTCAAGGCTTGACAAATCGAAACCTTCATTATTTGCATGTATAATTCTAGGTACACATAGAGTCAACAGGCGAGCCTCAAGTACACAGAGTTGATTTTCCTTTTTAACACATTATTTCTATAGGAAGGGTATCGATTATTTACAGACACACATGCTTGATACTAGACACTTACACTAAACCGGTCAATACGTTCCATTAAGGTACCGTGGTTCTACTATTACACCCTTGGAAAAGAACTCGGCGAAGTAAAATCAAGGGGAATTCATTGCAAACAAGAGTTACCGGTAATGAAATACACTAGTACCACAAAAGGTACATGTACACCTGGTTTATTGACAACTTGGAGATATCTCACACTAAAGAAACAAAAATGAAAACATACATAACATAAAACAAAAATATAAGTACAATATCCTCCATGTTGTCACAATAACAAAAATACAACACCACCCCCAACCAAAAAGCATGCATTGTCCCCAATGCATAAGAAATGTAAAGACAGAGTGAGGGGCTCCCTGAGGCGCACTAAGCGCTACGGGAGTCAGTGGTCTGCTGGGTAGTAGAGGTGTTGCCCCCATCTGCTGACTGCGGAACTGTGACCGGGGCAGCTTTGTCCACCAAAGAGCACTGAATGGCAATCTGTAGCTGCTCCTCCTCTGCCGCCTCTGTAACTGTGGTGGAAGCAACGCCCTTGCCCTTCTCCTGAGGGCCCTGCTCCTCGTCATCGGACCAAGAAGATCCCTCCTCTGACCCCTCACCCTCAGATCTGAAGAGTGATCAGACTCCTCTCTAGAGGGTACATCAACTGGTGCAGGAGGAGGGGGAGACGGAAAGACAATCGGGGTAGCCTGAGCTGTCATAAGAGTGGAGAAATCAAGCCCTAGCCCAGGCCCAGAGGTGCCCTCTCCGTGCTCCCCTTCCTTGGGCATAAGGGAAGAGAAATCAAACTCCAAATTCTACAGCCGGTGGAGCTCTGTCTTTAGAGTGGACACATCGGTCCGGACCTCTGGCAAGTATCTAACCTCATCCCTCTCCACCTTCATGATGCGGGCCTCAAGTTCTTGGAGGCGACCCTCAAGAGCCGTCACTGAAGAATGAATAGGAGTAAGGGCCTGCCGGATCAAAGTGGGAAGCTCACTCACAAGCTTGTCGACCTTAGCATTGGTGTGCTGAGCTAGGCGACCAAGCTAAGAAAGAACAGGCAGTGGCATTGCCGAGGGGGCACTGGCACTGGCATCCGGCTGGGAGGAAGTAGTAGATGGCACTGCTGGAGAAGGCTGAGACTCTGAGGGCAGTACGAAAGGCTGAGGCTCTGAGGGCTCGTCCTCTGTAGGGATATGCATAGGGATGTTTGGAGGTGCAACTGCTGCTCTGGGCCTCACATCACTGATACGAGTGATATTGACATCCTTGTCGGCCGTTGCTGTCTTGTCATAGGAAGGTAGAAGAGGGACCTCAGCATCTCGGCACAATGCAGTGATGAGGGAGGGCAAAGGAAATGAATTCTTCTTCTGCCAAGCTCGGACCCCAATCTGTTGAAAAATAATGGCAGCCACATCCACAGTGATCCCTGATATAATGCAAGCAACGAGAATGGCTTTTTCGATGCTTATATCTGTTTCGTTCCTTGAGGGAATCAGGAGGGAGACGACAAAATAAAGCCAGAATCTCCCTTCCCTCGTGAGATCTTCTTTGTAAATCTTATGGTTAGGAGCGATCCAAGCCGGAGTCCCTCTAGCAATCACAGAGGCGACCCAACCACGCTCTCCATCATGGTTGGCCAGCTTGGCCTCATATTCTGCTGTACTCGGGCTCGGCGTTGAGAAATACTGAGCATGAATAGCGTCCCGGTGGCATGCTACTTCCACCCCCCTGACTAACACTTGCTCACTGAAGAATTGTTTCCTCTTGTGATTGGCATTTCTAGAAGCAGTGTAAGAGGCATAAAATTCCCGAACCATTGTTTCGTTGTACTCTGCAAAGGGCTTGGTGAAACATTCCCATTTTCTAGTTTTTATATTGTCAAGAATATGGGGGTACCGCTCTTGCAGGCCCTTGAGACTGAGCCTTTTCTCAGGAAGGATCTTTCTTGTGCTCAGACCCTCCCGGTAATGCTGTCTACACAGGGGCAATGGAAAGCGCAGCTGATAGTCATCCCCCTGTTTCCTCCGTACCTCGGCTTCCAAATTTACCTCCGGTTCAGTGGCCCCCTCATCAGACTGGGAGGCACTTTCAACTATGTTCGGTGGAGGTGCGTGTCTTGCACGCTTGGATGGCTGAGCCGGCTTGCTTGTGGAGGTTCTCTTAGCAGCGGGTGAAACATGTTTGCGACCCATTGCTGCAATGAAAAAATATTTATGAGTGGAAGGACGGACAAAATAAACATAAAGGACGAAAAGGTGCACCAAAGTACTGAAAATGTCTCTTATGCGACGTGGCATGCGATCACATTACCACAATGCGAATCGCAAAATTGTCGCATGAGAACACACCATTTAACCAAAAAGACTAATGCGATCGCATAACCACCATGCGGTTCGCATATGCATCGCAGAGGTGCATGGACAAAAATGGACTCAATAATGCGATCGCATAATCCACCGCAAAGGTGAGCATGTGATCGCAAACAGGTCGCACACTGGGAGCTGGGTTGGGGGAGGGCACTGTGCGTGAATGCGACACAGATGCGATCCGCATGTTGATTAGGCGACCACAAATGCGCCGCATAAGTCTTCTTCTCTAATGAGTCTAGGGCTAGAGTTGCGACGCAGATGCGATCCGCATTTTAAAAATGCGAACCGCAGATCATTCAAGTGCAGATGGTTCAGCCCTAACAATGGCGGATTCTTTTCTGATCAACTCCCCAGTCTATCCTTCCCCCTCCCCTATACAATTTCACACTAAAAGCAGGGAAACCACAGCATATCCTAGAAACGAATACAATAATTCCATAGCATATATGAAACTCAAACGAAAATTGAAGAAAAGAAAACAAAAATCGGAGCAAAGAGCACATACCAGATGAACATTTGGGCTTTGGGGAGGAAGAATGCGATGGAGTGTTGATGTCGTTACAACTGGGAAATCTTTCCTTTTTTCTTTGTTTTCCGTTTTTTTTCTCTTCCCCCCCCCCCCCCCCCCCCCCTTTTTTTTTGGTTTTGTTGTTTTTGTTTAAGTGGGAAGACGTGTGAGAGAGATGAGGGACTTACCTGGGAGCGAAATGCGGTGGGACATGGATCGCATAATGAAGTATGCGATCGCATCTTCAGCATGCGGTGGTTCGAGTACAAGTACTCTGAGAGTGAAGATGCGGTGCACTATGCGATAGCATACATGTAATGTTGTTCGCATAGTGCACCTTGGCATCGCATATTGGTCGTCAAATCTCCCAGACTTTCTGTTGATGTCTGCGACCCGAATATGAATCACAGACAGACAATGCAATCGCATATGTGCCGCATACTGGCCAATTTTCTCACTTATTGGCTTTTATGTGAAATTGTCGACCCTGTCTTTGCGATTGCTTGAACTATCTGCACTCACACTCGTTAAATTGCTCCACGAGCCACATTTAAGGTAAAACAAAAATAGAAAGATAATCGAAAATGTTACCACACATGGGTTGCCTCCCATGAAGCGCTTGATTTAACGTCGCGGCACGACAAAGTTAGTGTTACTTTGGGTTCATTCATCAGTGGGACAAGGACCATCCTTCAGAGCTAATTTCTATACCACATGCCTCTCACCATGGGTGCCCAAGTAATGTTTGATGCGTTGGACATTCACCTTGAACGTACGATTTCCGTCCTCTGTTGCTAGGTCCACAACACTAAAAGGAGAGACATTCACCACTTTGAACGGACCGGACCATTTGGATTTGAGTTTTCCCGGAAAGAGTTTGAGTTGGGAATTGAATAGTAACACCAAGTCACCAGTGTGAAACTCCCGTTTCAGGATTTTCTTGTCATGGACAACCTTCATCCTCTCTTTATACATAGATGCGCTCTCATAAGCATGGAAGCGGAATTCCTCCATTTCATGGAGTTGATTTAGCCTCAAATTTGCATCTTCTTCCCTATTCAGGTTCAACTTCTTGAGTGCCCACATGGTTTTGTGTTCAAGATCCACGAGAAGATGACATGCTTTTCCGAACACTAGCCTGTATGGAGAGGTACCTATAGGAGTTTTGTATGTTTTCCGGTAGGCCCATAGTGCGTCATCCAGCTTCCTTTACCAGTCGGTCCGATTTGCATTAATAGTTTTAGCTAGGATGTTCTTTATCTCCCTGTTGGAGACTTCGAATTGGCCACTCGACTGAGGATGATAAGGTGTCGCCACCTTTTACTTTACACCATACTTTTCCAATAGTCCATTGAAAGACTTGTTACAAAAATGGGAGCCACCGTCACTGAGAATTGCTCTGGGGGTGCCAAACCGTGTGAATATGTTTCTTTTCAAGAACGCGGTCACGCTCCTAGCTTCATTGTTTGGCAAGGCCAGGGCTTCAACCCATTTGGACACATAGTCCACAGCTACAAGAATTTATTTCATCCCACACGAACATACAAACGGCCCCATAAAATCGATGCCCCATAAATCAAAAATCTCAACCTCCAGTACAAAGTTCATCGGCATTTCATGTCTCTTGGAGATTGACCCTTGGCGTTGGCATTGGTCACAAGCTTTGACCAATTGATTTGCATCATGATAGAGAGTTGGCCAATAATATCCACATTCAAGTACTTTCGCCGCCGTCCGGTTCCCTCCATGGTGACCCCCCACCGGTGAGTCATGACATGCCTTTAGAATTGACATCACTTCTTCTTCCGGAACACATCTTCTAATAATGTTGTCCGCGCAGATGCGGAACAAAAATGGTTCCTCCCAATATTATTGACGGCATTCCCTCAAAATTTTCTTTTTTTGATATAATTCCAAGCCATCTGGAATAAGCTCACTCACCAAATAATTTGCAATGTCAGCATACCAGAGAGGTTAAGAAGAGGATAATGCCAAAATATGCTCATCAGGGAAAGCATCATCAATGTCTAAGTCATCTCTTGGGAGCCCGTTTTTTTCAATTCGAGAGAGATGGTCCGCAACTTGATTTTCAGTGCCCCTCCTGTCTTTGACCTCAAAGTCAAATTATTGCAATAGAAGGACCCACCTGATCAACCTTGGCTTGGCATCTTTCTTCGCCATAAGATAGAGAAGAGCAGCATGATCTGTGAAGACTACCACCTTGGATCCCAAAAGATAAGCCCGGAATTTCTCAAAAGCATAGACAATAGCAAGAAGCTCTTGCTCTGTCACTGTGTAGTTCATTTGGGCCCCGTAAAGAGTTTTGCTTGCATAGTAGATGGGATGGAGAATTTTGTTGTGCCTTTGACCCAATACCGCTCCAATAGCTACACCACTGGCGTCACACATAAGCTCAAATGGAAGGGACCAATCCGGTGTGACAATAATGGTGGTCGTGGTGAGATTTTCTTTAAGCTCCTCAAATACTTTGAGGCATCTTTCATCGAACAAGAACTTGGCATCGTTTTCAAGGGGTTTACACATAGGGCTTGCAATGTTTGAAAAGTCCTTGATAAAGCGCCGATAGAATCCGGCATGACCAAGAAAGCTTTGGATGCCTTTCACTGAAGTTGGAGGAGGGAGTTTGGAGATGGTCTCAATCTTCGCCCCATTGACCTCAATGCCCTTCTTTGAAATTTTGTGCCCCAAAACAATCCCCTCATCAACCATGAGGCGACATTTTTCCCAATTGAGTACAAGATTGGTTTCTTCACACTGTTTTAGCACTTGTCGGAGGTTGTCAAGGCAATGCTCAAATGAGTCACCCCCACCGAGAAATCATCCATGAAGACTTCCAAGAAATCCTCCACCATATCAGAGAATATGGACATCAGACATCGTTGAAATGTGGTCGGGGCATTGCAAAGCCCAAAAGGCATCCGACTAAAAGCAAAGGTGCCGTACGGGCAAGTGAAAGTTGTTTTCTCTTGATCTTCCAAGGCGATGTTGATTTGGTTGTAGCCGGAATATCCATCAAGGAAGCAATAGAAAGATCTTCCCGCTAGCCGATCAAGCATTTGATCAATAAAAGGCATAGGGAAATGATCCTTGCAAGTAGCATTGTTAAGCTTCCGGTAGTCCATGCACACTCTCCATCCGGTGACTGTCCGCGTAGGAATAAGTTCATTCCTTTCGTTGTGGATCACCGTCATGCCTCCTTTCTTGGGCACACATTGCACCGGGCTTACCCACAGACTATCTGCAATTGGGTAGACAACCCCGACATCCAACCATTTGATTATCTCCTTCTTGACCACCTCTTGCATAGAGGGATTTAACCTTCTTTGATGCTCTACGCTTGGTTTGCTCCCTTCTTCCAGTTGAATTTTATGTTCACATATGCCGGCGGAAATTCCCCGGATGTCCGCTATTGTCCATCCAATCGCTTGTCGGTGCTCCCGCAAGACATTTAGCAATGCATCTACATGCACATCATTCAACAAAGAAGACACGATTACGGGTAAAGTATTATTAGAGCCAAGAAATTTGTACCTCAAGTGCGACGGAAGTGGTTTGAGCTCAAGGTGTGGTGGCTCCATGATTGAAGGTTTTGCGGGCGGCGTCATTTGATTCTCTAGGTTGAGGGAAAGCTTCTTTGGTGCATATGTATAGGACCCACGCCCTTCCAATGCATTGACTATCTCCGCATAACCCTCAATGTTCTCATCATTGAGATTTACCAGAATTGCCGCCAATGCCTCTCCGAGGCCCACTTCTTCCATTTTCATCTCAACGGCATCCTCCACCTTATCAACCACGTCAATTACCGAAATTCCCTCATAAGCACTTGGCAACTTCAAACCTTTGCTTTCTTGGAAAGTGACTTCTTCATCATTCACCCGGAATCTAATTTCATGTCGTTCCGAGACCATCAATGCTCTTACCGTCGCAAGGAATGGTCTCCCTAGAATGATAGGAATCTGTTTGTCGACCGCACAATCCAAGATGACAAAGTCGGCCAGAAGAAGGAACTTCCCCACCTTCACTAAAACATCATCAACAATGCCCAAGGGTTTCTTTATAGTTCGATCGGCCATTTGCAAACGCATGCTAGTTGGTCTTGGAAAACCCAATCCCGCCTGCTTGTAAATAGCAAGAGGCATCAAATTTATACTAGCACCGTTGTCACAAAGTGCTCTAGCAAAATCTGTCAACCCAATGGTGCGCGGAATAGTAAAAGCTCCCGGGTCTCCCTTTTTCTCCACGGTTGATGTAGTAATTATTGAACTAACCCGGTGAGTCAAATTCACCACCTCATTCTTCGTTGTTCTCATCTTTGTCATCAACTCTTTCAAGTACTTGGCAAACCCCGGCATTTCTTGGAAAGCTTCCAAGAATGGAATATTCACGGACAATTGCTTCAAAATGTCGTAGAATTTTTCGAACTTCCCATCATCCGCTCTTCGGGAAAACCGTTGAGGAAATGGAGGATTAGGTCTATGAATTGGGGGAGGAGCCTTTGGGGTCTCCTTCACCTTTTCCATGGCCTTTCCTTTTCTTTCTCTTTGAATCTCATCCTCTAGGAGGGTTTCTCCAACCTCCACTACTACCGGTGACTCACCTCGCGCTTCCTCTCCTCTATCATTGTTCTCAACATCGATCACTTTCTCACTCTCGTCTTGTAGCACCTTACCACTTCTCGTTGTTATGGACATGACATGAGATGTCGACCCACTTGGGCCGCTTTTCGGGTTTACCACCGTGTCACTTGGGAGTGTGCCTTTTTGCTTGGGAGTTTGCTCTCTTAATAGATCTCTCATTTGCAATTCAAGTTTTTGAATCGAAGAGTTTTTTGACCCCACCACCTCGGACATATTCCTCATTGTTGCATCGTTTTTCTCTTGGTTTTGCAAAATCCGCTCTAGCATCCCTTCCATTTTAGATTCACTTGACGATTGTGAAGAGTTGGAATATTGCACTTTCGGTGGTACATAAGGATTGGAGCTTCTGTTGGGATAGTTATTGTTGTTGTTCCACGATCCTTGACCGCCTTGTTCATTGCGCCAATTTTGTTGGCCTTGCCCTTGCGGGTTTGGCCTCCAATTGTTTTGTTGGCGATAACCACCTTGAGAGTTTTGAACATAGTTTGCTTCTTCCCACTCTTGATTACCCATTGATTGCATGTCTTCCACCATATGCACTTTCTTTGTTTGATTTTCCTTGAGCATCTTTGTCAATACATCAACATTAGTGGCATGACTGGCAATTACTTGGTCTCTCTCTTGATTCTCTTTGATCATGTTTGCAAGAGAAGGAGTGCCATAAGACATTCCGCATGTTGTATCTTACGAATGCCAAGCTTGATTGTGCTTAGCCATCTTGTCAAGAATTTGCGTAATTCTAGCAAATGACTTATCCATGAAAGACCCATCTGCGGCATTCTTTGCAATTGACTGGGAGAGTGGGTCCAATCCCATGTAAACATTTTCCATCAAAATGTGGTCCAGGAACCCATGGTTCGGTGATCTCAAAAGGTACAGCTTGAATCGGTCCCATGCCTCATGTAAGTGTTCCCCCGGCATTTGCTTGAAGAAAAATATTTTGTCTCTAAGCTCAGATTTCTTGCTATCCGGGAACCACTTTGACAAAAAGGCTAGGACAAGCTCCGGCCATGTAGCGATGGTGTGAGGAGGTAAGTTGTGAAGCCACTTCCTTGCCTCTCCCGCTAATGAGTACTTGAACACCCGCAACCCCAAAGCGTCATCTGATACATTGGTCTGTTTGTGCATGGCGCACACACCCAAGAAGTTCCTTAGGTGTTGTGTGAGGTCATCATCTGTTGAGTTGTGAAATAATCCTTCTGCCTTGAGAATCAGTATCATTCCATGATCCACTTTAAATGTCGATGCACCAACTACCGGTGGAAGTATGGCATTGGAGTCGTCGATGTATTTCTCAATATCGACGAAAGGATTTTCCTCTTCATCATAATTGAATGCCATTGTGACCTGAGACACCAATACAAAACAAGCAACTTGTGATGGAATAGAAAAAGATATAAAGTGAAGTACACACTAACTAGTAATTTCAAAACCGTATTCCCCGGCAACGGCGCCAAAATTTGATACGCTCAAATTACACTTTAAAATAGTGTAAAGCGGTCGGAGTCAAATATAATAACCCAACGAGGTTGGGGTCGAATCCCACAGGGAATAGGTGTGAAAATGTTACTTTGATAGTGTGATTCTTAACTCAAATCATAATTCCATTCCATTAGTAAACGGGAATATGGGGGTTGGTTGTGTAGTAATCTAATAGAAGTAATAATGAGAATTAATTAAAACTGTAATTAATATGATTTAGTGAACCAAGGTTGTGTTCCCTTTTAATGACGTGTAATGCACATGGGTATTAATATGATATATTTCTAATGGGAAGTTCTTGATATGCAATTGATTTCTATATGGCTACCCAATATTTTCCAATAATAGAGTAGTATTTCCTCTTTATAATTTTCCCAAATATAAAAGAGTTGCAATGAAACCCAAATCACTTTATGCCAAATAAAACCATCTTATCCCTAAATGATTCTATTAAACAAGGTTTAAAGCCTAGAGTCTTTAATATTTACTCTTACCAATTCTAACCCACTTTTCCAAGCTAAGATAGAATTTATGGCATAAGTTAATGTTTGCAACCACTAACAAGAAATATACAATGAAGAGTAAATAAATATCAACAACCCATTAGGCATATATTCAATGTTAAATACCCAAATACATAACACCCATTTAGGGTCAACAACCTTAGTATTTAAGGCTAGCTACTCATAATAAATGACAAAAAGCTAAGAGTATCAAGTGTCATGAATGCTTACAAACCAAGAATGAAGTTATAATGCTTCCAAAAAGGAGAGAATATTCTAATAGGGGAATGTTCTTAAAAGACTGGACAAGAGAACCCACAAAACCCAAGTAAATCCTTTTTTAGTGGGCCAAAGGTCGGGTAGAACACGGACAAAAATGCCCCTGCAGACAGGTTATGCGAGCGCATTCCTGTCGCATAACAGGAATGCGGTTCGCATCCTTCATGTTCTCATCGCATATCTAAACCCTAGATTCCTGGTCGTCACCGCATTGTTGATCTGCGGTTCGCATTGTTGATGTGCGACCGCAGATTGACATCGCATTCTTGGGGCAGCTTCAGGCACCAGGGATTCTGCGGTTAAGTATGCGGCTCGCATGTGAGTTATGCGGTCGCATAATCGACCGCATTTTTGCTCTTGAAATTGTCCTATCTTTTCTGTTGCGATCTGCGATCCCTGGGTGCATTGTGCGTTTCGCATTTCAGTTATGCGACGCTCTCTTGTCAGATATGCGATCGCATAGTGTTGTTTCCCTCACTTTTTTAGCTTCTTTGCTTTCTATTCATAGTCTCGAGTATTTACATCTCATGCACTGCAAAACGTCAAAATTCTATAAGTATAAAGGGTAAATGCTCTTGAAACAAACTATAATTTAAGCAATTTGGTATTAAATGTGGCGAAATTCTCCGGCACATAAGACCTCATGTTATCATTGAAGGACGCAAAATCTAACGAAAAGAGCCTAAAACGAGTGGTAAAATCACCACTCATCAACATCCCCAACTTAATGCTTTTGCTTGTCCTCAAGTAAATCAAATATAATAGTGCTTTCAAATGAAATTTGATACGCTCAAATTACACCTTAAAATAATGTAAGCGGTCGATGTCAAATATAATAACCATACTCGGTTGGGGTCGAATCCCACAAAGAACAATATGAAGGCGATTAGGAATGTATGTGAATTATCACTTATCGCGCAGTGCCAAACACTTAGATTTTTGGTGTTCAAGTAACGATCCAATGTAAAATGATCAATGGCTACAAGTATGAATGCATCGGGAATTACACTCAAGTAACGATCCAATGTATTTCACGATTTTACAAATATGAGCGAGTTTATGTTAATTAGCCACGGATAATAATTCTTAATTAGCTTCTTCTGAAGACTAACAAGACTTCCTAATTGAATTATTCCTAACACAATAAAGAGATTAAGCACACCCGGATATGGCTACAAGTAGTTAAATCATATCCCTAGGTAGAATCTATAAAATGAGGGTTAAAACCTCAAGTTCTTGTTAATTAATCTTTCCCATCCCCAAATTATCTTTTCCAAAATTAATTAGGAGTTAATGGGCGAGTCCTAGGGTTAGCTAATCCCTTTGGAAACATTAAAGAAGAAGAATAATTAAAGAAACAACAACTCACTTCATAAATACATAAAAATCATTCAACACATAAGCACAACAAGGTATTTAATCCACACTTTAAATATGAATATTTCCATAAACAAGATTCAAGTGTTGGAGATAATAACTACACACTTAAAAATTCAATACAAAGCAAGGAAATAAAGAAGTAAACATAAATGGGTAAGAAAATCTTAACCACAATCTTGAAATCTTCAAAACTCAAGTGTGTGTGCAAACCCTAGCTTCCACAAATGCTCTTCCTTGTCTTCAAGAAATATCTGCTAGGTCCAGTATATGTGGGTTGGGATTGAGAAAATATGATTTTACATTTCTGTCCAGGTCTGATGCCCGTTGACAGCACCTGCGGACAAATTTTCGCAGGTTTGGCTCCGAATATGCAGATTCCATAACGCAGGTGCGAGATCTGAGTTGGCTGGCAATTGACGCAGATGCGGACCAAATACTGCACCTGCGGTTCCGCAGGTACGGAAACAACTTTGCAGGTGCAGCCAGTGTACACTTGAGCTAGTTGCGCAGGTGTGTTCAACCTTCCGCAGGTGCGATATCACTATAGGTTTTTGTACTCTTTTCACATGTTTGTGCTCAACTCCATTTCAATTCAACGCCAATCACGTCATGGCATCATTTCCCTGAAATTCGAGCAATACACAATATGAACTACCTCATGTTATCATTGAAGTACGCAAAATCTAACGAAAAGAGGCTAAAACGAGTGGTAAAATTACCATTCATCAACACCCCAACTTAAAGCTTTCTCTTGTCCTCAAGCAAATCAAATATAATAGTGCCTTCAAATAAAATTTTATACGCTCAAATTACACCTTGAAATAGTGCAAGTGGTCGATGTTAAATATAATAACCCAACTAGGTTCGGGTCGAATCCCACAGAGAACAATATGAAGGCGATTAGGAATGTAAGAGAATTATCACTTATCGTGCAATGCCAAACACTTAGATTTTTGGTTGTGAAAATATTATAACTAAATGCAAAAATATAAACTAACCTAGAAAGAAAGTAAAATGATCAATGGCTACAAGTATGAATGCATCGGGAATTACACTCAAGTAACGATCCAATGTATTTCTCGATTTTACAAATATGAGCGAGTTTATGTTAATTAGCCACGGATAATAATTTTTAATTAGCTTCTTCTGAAGACTAACAAGACTTCCTAATTGAATTATTCCTAACCCAATTAAGATATTAGGCACACCTGGATATGGCTACAAGTAGTTCAATCCTATCCCTTGTTAGAATCTATAAAATGAGGGTTAAAACCTCAAGTTCTTATTAATTAATCTTTCCCAACCCCAAATTATCTTTTCCAAAACTAATTCGGAGTTAATGGGCGAGTCCTAGGGTTAGCTAATCCCTTTGAAACATTACAGAAGGAGAGTGATTAAAGAAACAATAACTCACTTCATAAATATATAAAAATCATTCAATACATAAGCACAACAAGGTATTTAATCCACACTTTAAATATGAATATTTCCATAAACAAGATTCAAGTGTTGGAAATAATTACTACACACTTAAGTATTCAATACAAAGAAAGGAAATAAAGAAGTAAACATAAATGGGTAAGAAAACCTTAACCACAATCTTGAAATCTTCAAAACTCAAGTGTGTGTGCAAACCCTAGCTTCCACAAATGTTCTTCCTTGTCTTCAAAAATATCTCCTAGGTCCAGTATATGTGGGTTGGGATTGAGAAAATATGATTTTACATTTCTGTCCAGGTCTGATGCCCGTTGAAAGCACCTGCGGACAAATTTTCGCAGGTTTGGCTCCGTATATGCAGATTCCATAACGCAGGTGCGAGATCTGAGTGGGCTGGCAATTGACGCAGATGCGGACCAAATACTGCACCTGCGGTTCCGCAGGTACGGAAACAACTTTGCAGGTGCAGCCAGTGTACACTTGAGCCAGTTGCGCAGGTGCGTTCAAACTTCTGCAGGTGCGATATTACTATAGGTTTTTGTATTCTTTTCACATGTCTGTGCTCAACTCCACTTCGATTCAATGCCAATCACTTCATGGCATCATTTCCCTGAAATTCGAGCAATACACAGTATGAACTACCTCATGTTATCATTGAAGTACGCAAAATCTAACAAAAAGAGGCTAAAACAAGTGGTAAAATTACCATTCATCAACACCCCAACTTAAAGATTTCTCTTGTCCTCAAGTAAATCAAATATAATAGTGCCTTCAAATAAAATTTTATACGCTCAAATAACACCTTGAAATAGTGCAAGGGGTCGATGTTAAATATAATAACCGAACTAGGTTCGGGTCGAATCCCACAGAGAACAATATGAAGGCGATTAGGAATGTAAGAGAATTATCACTTATCGCGCAATGCCAAACACTTAGATTTTTGGTTTTGAAAATATTATAACTAAATGCAAAAATATAAACTAACCTAGAAAGCAAGTAAAATGATCAATGGCTACAAGTATGAATGCATCGGGAATTACACTCAAGTGACGATCTAATATATTTCTCGATTTTACAAATATGAGCGAGTTTATGTTAATTAGCCACGGATAATAATTTTTAATTAGCTTCTTCTGAAGACTAACAAGACTTCCTAATTGAATTATTCCTAACCCGATTAAGAGATTAGGCACACCCGGATATGGCTACAAGTAGTTCAATTCTATCCCTTGTTAGAATCTATAAAATGAGGGTTAAAACCTCAAGTTCTTATTAATTAATCTTTCCCAACCCAAATTATCTTTTCCAAAATTAATTCGGAGTTAATGGGCGAGTCCTAGGGTTAGCTAATCCCTTTGGAAACATTAAAGAAGAAGAATGATTAAAGAAACAATAACTCACTTCATAAATATATAAAAATCATTCAATACATAAGCACAACAAGGTATTTAATCCACACTTTAAAAATGAATATTTCCATAAACAAGATTTAAGTGTTGGAAATAATTACTACACACTTAAGTATTCAATACAAAGCAAGGAAATAAAGAAGTAAACATAAATGGGTAAGAAAACCTTAACCACAATCTTGAAATCTTCAAAACCCAAGTGTGTGTGCAAACCCTAGCTTCCACAAATGTTCTTCCTTGTCTTCAAGACACAAAATATGTTCAAAGCTAAGCCAAAGATACATAAAATTTCTGCTAGGTCCAGTATATGTGGGTTCGGATTGAGAAAATATGATTTTACATTTCTGTCTAGGTCTGATGCCCGTTGACCGCACCTGCGGACAAATTCTCGCAGGTGTGGCTCTGCATAGGCGGATTCCATAACGCAGGTGCGATATTTGAACGGGCTGGCAATTTACGCAGATGCGGAACAAATACCGCACATGCGGTTCCGCATGTGCGGAAACTACTTCGCAGGTGCGGCCAATGTACACTTGAGCCAGTTGCGCAGCTGCATTCAACCTTCCGCAGGTGCGATGTCGCACCAGCGACCAAACATCCGCAGGTGCGGAATCACTGAAGGTTATTGTGCTCTTTTCACCAATTTGTGCGCAACTCAACTTCAATTCAACGCCAATCACTTCATGGCATCATTTTCTGTCACGACCCGAAATCCCACCTTTCAGGCCCTGACTGCGTCTAACGTTGAACCCGTTAGACAAGCCAACGTACACAACACCTTGACATTTTATAAACAACTTAACAGTAATAAAGCAATTATCTTTCAAACCTGTAGTGAAATAATCAGGACCACTTCAAAAGTTTTATAGCAGAAATGTAATAATACTCCGAAAAATGCATAATGAAATGATAAAGACAACAACATCGCAAAATCCCAAAATCGGGGTGTCACAACCTCACGGACCCTATAAGAATACTAAATACAAGTCTGAAAGGAAATACAATATTGTCTTTAGAACGGAAGGAGAAATAAGACAATATGATACTAATAGCAGGAGAGGCTCCAGGGCCCACGAACGCCAGTGGTATACCTTGAAGCTCGATGTGGACTGAAGGTGACTCCCTCAGAGCGGTCCACGGGGTCTGGAAGCGGAATCTGCACAACATAGAGAAGTGCAGTGTAGCATCAGTACAACCGACCCCATGTACTTAGTAAGTGCCGAGCCTAACCTCGGCCGAAGTAGTGACGAGGCTAGACTTAGCAAATAACGTTCACCTGTCCTATTCTACAACACAAAATATAGATGACAAAGCAAGGAAGAATAACAGTCATATACGGGGAACGGGAGCAGATAAATTGAGAAACAATAAGATAGAGCAACTGATTAACATCAAGTAAGAAAAGAAACAATTTACCGAAAACTGATAAGGTATGAATGAAATGATTGAATGATAAAAATGGCACGACATCACCCTTCGTGCTTTTACTTTTATCCTAACCATTGCGATGTATGTTGTAATCAATGTAAAACATGGCACGGCATTAACCTTCGTGCTTTTAATAAAACATGGCACGGCATTAATCTTCGTGCTTTCAATGAATGTAAACATGGCACGACATCACCCTTCGTGCTTTACTCTCTTCCTCACTATGCATATCATGATGTAAACAATGTAAAAACGTGGCACGGCATCACCCTTCGTGCTTTACTCTCTTCCTCACTATGCATGACATGATGTAATCAATGTAAAACATGGCACGTCATCACCCTTCGTGCTTTACACTCTTCCTCACCAATGAAAGACAATGTGTATGGTAAGGAATGCAACATAGTGGGAAAAATACAGTTCAAATCACCCGGCAAGGGGAAAATATCAGTCAATATCTCAATAAATGCCCGACAAGGGTCTCAGCTATAACCAAACAACTTAGTATATAATTACTGTATACTTGGATCCTCAATTGAACCAACATGTCATAATCTCTACAACCAGTACATCAACCACAATCAACTTCGCAAGTAGAGGCAATTACCTAGTATGATGAACATTGAAGAAATAACTGAATTTTTATCAAAAATAGACTCACGGGCATGCTTGACTCACAATGTATAGGTACTCGTCACCTCACCTATACATTAAACATGATAAACACATAACACATAGCATACATTACCTAATCCCTCACCAAAGTTAGGCAAGACACTTACCTCGGTCCAAAGTATTGCAATCAACCCTCTAAGACCGTCTTTCCTTTATAATCCGACCACGAAACAACGATATCTAGGCATAATTAATTCAATAATATCAATAATGACTCAATAACACAATCCCATAACCTAGATATTCAATTTCTAGCATTCTTCCAAAAATACCTAAATTCGACCCCGAGCCCGCTTAGTCCAAACTCCAGGTTCGGACCAAAACCCGATCACCCATAACCCCACGAGTTCAACTATATGATTTGTTTCAAGATCCGACCCCAAATTGAGGTTGAATCACCCAAATTTCTCAAAAACCCAACTCTATCAAAAACCCCTAATTTCTACTTGATTTTATGATTTTAGGCCTAGATTTCTAGTGATTATGGAAGTAAAATGGGAGAAATCGATGTTAGGAAGCTTACCCAAGAGGATATGGAGGAAGAATTGGTTTAAGGCTCGTCAATGGGGGTTGGGGATAGAGGAGAAGACTGAAATTTAGAAATTCCCGTATAAGGTTTTGTTTTTGGTATTTTAAAATGACTGAACGAATTTGTGCTCTGCGATCGCAGAAGAACAGTTACGATCGCAGATGAGGACCTGGTGATAACCCTACGCGATCGCAGAAAGTCCTACGCGATCGCTAAACCTATGGCCCCCACCCTATGCGATCGCAGCACCCCACACGCGACCGCACTGACCAAATCACCCCAGACCCCTGGACCACCCAGTACACTATGCGATCGTGGAACATACATTGTGATCGCATAGAACATCAGTGACCCCCTCCCAGCCTTACACTATGCGATCGCAGAGCTACTAATGCGATCGCACTTAACGAATTGACAGACTCCAGAAAATCAGTTAAACACCAGATTTTTCATGATTTTTATACCCCGTTAGCTACCCGAAACCCACTCGAGCCCTCGGGTCTCAAAACCAAAAACACACACGACTCCCAACCCATCATACGGACTTGATCAAGCATTCAAATCATCAAAATATGATCAAATACAAGGAACTAAACCTCAAAACTCATAGAATTTTCTTAAAACTTCATAAAGCTTAATTTGTCCTATTTTGATCCGAAACATGTCATTTCAAGTCCGTTTTACACCAAATTTTACAGATAAGTCACATAACATATTAAACCTGCTCTGGGATCTTGAACCATAATACGGGCCCGGTAACACGGTTTTCACATAAAAGTTCATTTTCAAAAACGTTTATTATTTTCAGAAAACAATTTTCTTTAAAAAAATCATTTCTCGGGCTTTAGACGTCGGAATTCGATTTCGGGCATACGCCCAAGTCCCATATTTTACTACGGGCCCTCCGGGACCGTCGAATCACGAGATCGGGTCTGTTTACCAAAAATGTTGACCAAAGTCAACTTTATTCATTTCATTATCATAAAATTCCATTTTCATCAAATTTCAACATAAAGACTTCCCGTCTACACGCTCGGGCTGCGCACGCATATGGAGGTTACATATAACGGATGCTTTCGGGGCCTCGGAACACAGATTTAGCTTAATTAACTCAGGATGACCTTTTGGGTCATCACAATCTCCACCTCTAAAACAACCGTTCGTCCTCGAACGGACATAGAAAAGTACCTGAGTCTGAGAAAAGATGGGGATAACGACTCCTCATATCGGACTCGGACTCCCATGTAGCTGCCTCGGCAGGCTGACCTCTCCACTGAACACGAATCGAAGAGTAACTCTTCGACCTCAACTTGCGAACATGCTTATCTAATATAGCTATCGGATCCACCTCATAAGTCAGATCCTTGTCCAACTGAACACCGCTGAAGTCAAGAACATGAGATGGATCTGCAATATACCTTCGGAGCATGGATACATGAAATACTTGATGCACAGATGATAAATGCGGTGGCAAGGCAAGTCTGTAGGCCACCTCTCCTACCTTGTCCAAAATCTCAAAGGGGCCAATGTATCTAGGGCTCAACTTTCCCTTCTTTCCGAACCTCATCACGCCCTTCATAGGCGACACTCGAAGGAACACCTGGTCTCTTACCATGAAAGCCAAATCTCGAACTCTACGATCTGCATAACTCTTTTTCCTGGAATGAGTTGTACGAAGCCTATCCTGAATAATCTTCACCTTATCCAAGGCATCCTGGACTAACTCAGAACCCAATAATTTAGCCTCTCCAGGCTCAAACCATTCGACTGCAGACCGACATTGCCTACCATACAACGCTTCATACGGAGCCATCTGAATGCTCGACTGATAACTGTTGTTGTAGGCAAACTCTGATAAAGGCAAGAATTGATCCCATGATCCACCAAAATCGATAACACAAGCTTGCAACATATCCTCCAAAATCTGAATAGTACGCTCGGACTGTTCGTCCGTCTGAGGATGAAATGTTGTGCTCAACTCAATCTGTGTGCCCAACTCTCTCTGAAATACTCTCCAGAAATGGGAGGTAAACTGAGTACCTCGGTCTGATATGATGGATAAGGGAACACCGTGCAATCTGACAATCTTTCTCATGTAGATCTTTGCCAACTTCTCCGCTGAATATGAAACTGACACAGGAATGAAATGTGCTGACTTGGTTAGCCTATCCACAACAACCCATACTGCATCAACCATCCTCGGAGTCCGTGGAAGCCCAACTACAAAATCCATCGTGATACGCTCCCACTTCAAATCGAGAAGCTGAATCTGCCGCATCAAACCACCGGGTCTCTAGTGTTCATACTTAACCTACTGACAATTCAAGCACCGAGCTACATAAGCAACAACCACCAATAATGCTGTCGCAAGTCCTGGTACATCTTTGCGGTGCCCGGATGAATGTAATACCGGGAACTATGGGCCTCCTGTAATATCAACTCACGAATGCCATCAACATCGGGTACACAAATACGACCCTGCAATCTTAAAACTCCCTCAGCATCAACTGTGACCTACTTGGCACGTCCGTGCCGAATCGCATCTCTAAGAGCACACAAATGACGATCATCATACTGTCTGGCACGAATACGATCATACAACGAAGAACGAGCGACGGTATGGGCCAAAACACTACCACCGTAAGAAACCTCCAACCTAACAAATCGATTGGCTAACGCCTGAACATCCAAAGCCAAAGGACTTTCTCCAACTGATAAATAGGCCACGCTACCCATACTGACTGACTTCCGGCTCAAGGCATCGGCCACCGTATTGGCGTTTCCCGGATGATAGAGAATAGTAATATCATAATCCTTCAGCAACTCCAACCACCTCTGCTGCATCATATTCAACTCCTTTTGCTTAAACAAGTATTGCAAGCTCTTATGATCAATGAATACCTCACACGGTACCCCATACAAGTAGTGCCAAATCTTCAAGGCATGAACAATAGCTGCAAGATCCAAGTCGTGAACTAGATAATTCTTCTCGTAGATCTTCAACTGAAGAGATTCATAGGCTATGACCTTTCCATCCTGCATCAACACCGCACCAAGCCTCACCCGTGAAGCATCACAATATACGGTATACAAACCTAAACCTGTGGGCAATACCAACACTAGTTATGTGGTCAATGCTGTGTTGAGCTTCTGAAAGCTCGCTTCGCACACCTCAGACCATCTGAACTGAACACCCTTCTGCGTTAACTTGGTCATAGAGGCTGCTATATATGAAAACCTCTCCACGAACCGACGATAATAGCCTGCGAGGCCCAAGAAGCTCCGAATCCCTGCGACTGAAGTGGGCCTAGGACAATCTCTAACTGCTGAAACTTTCTTCGGATAGACCAAAACTCACACTTGGAAAACTTGGCATACAACTGCTTATCCCTCAAAGTCTAGAGAACAACCCGAAGATGCTGCTCATGCTCCTCTCGACTACGAGAATATATCAAGATATCATCTATAAATACGATCACAAATGAGTCCAAATAAGGCCTGAATACCCGATTCATCAACTCCATGAAAGCAGCGGGGGCATTAGTCAACTCAAAAGACATGACAAAAAACTCATAATGCCCATAACGAGTGCGAAAAGCCGTCTTAGGAACATCAGACGCCCTGATCCTCAACTGATGGTAACCAAATCTCAAGTTTATCTTAGAGAATACCGTAGCACCATGAAGCTGATCAAATAAGTCATCAATCATCGGCAAAGGATACTTTTTCTTGATAGTAACCTTATTCAACTGCCGGTAGTCAATACACATCCTCATTGAGTCGTCTTTCTTCTTCACGAACAATACCGGAGCCCCCCAAGGAGAAACACTAGGCCTGATGAAGCCTTTATCCAACAAATCCTGTAATTGCTCCTTTAATTCTTTCAACTCTGGCGGAGCCATACGATACGGGGGAATAGAAATAGGCTGAGTGCCCTCAGCTAACTCAATACAAAACTCAATATCCCTGTCAGGTGGCATACCCGACAGGTCAGCAGGGAATACCTCTGGAAACTCACGAACCACGGGCACGGACTCTATAGAAGGAACCTCAGCACTAGAATCACGAACATAGGCCAAATAGGCCAAACAACCCTTCTCGACCATGCGCCAAGACTTCATATAAAAGATAACCCTACCAGATGAATGACTAGGAGTCCCTCTCCACTCTAAATGAGGTACTCCTGGAAAGGCTAAGGTCACCGTCTTGGCATGACAATCCAAGATAGCATGATAGGGGGATAACTATTCCATTCCCAATATAACATCAAAGTCCACCATATCAAGAAGCAAAAGATCGACTTGAGTCTCCAGGCCACCAATAACCACTAAAAAAGCACGGTAGACTCGATCTACCACTACAGAATCACCCACCGGTATAGACACATGTACAGCAGTACTCAAAGAATCACGGGGCATACTCAGATAAGGGGAAAAATATAAAGACACATAGGAGAATGTAGAGCCCGAATAAAATAACACTGAAGCCTCTCAGCTGCAAACGGAAACCGTACCTGTAATAACTGCATCAGAAGCCTCAGCATCAGGACGAGCAGGAAAAGCATAACACCGGGGCTGAGTCCCTCCAATCTGAACATCCCTGGGTCTACCTACTGCAACATGTCCTCTACCCCTTATGGCCTGAGCTCCACCTCTATGAACATTACCACTACCTCTGTCACCACGGCCACAACCTCTAGCTGGCTGAGGAGGCAAGGGTGCAGCTGCTACGAGGACCAAGGCACGGGAACTCTGCTGCTGGGGTCCACTCCAAGCTCAAGGACAAAATCTGGCAAGGTGCCCCAGCATACCACAAGTATAACAAGACCTCGGCTGCTGCGGCTGTGGACTCGAAAATTGGCCCTGACGACCTTGATAACCTCCCTGAAAACTCTGGAGTGGTTGTGCACTGATAGATTCTTACGGTGCACTAACATGAGCTGGCGGTGCACGGGGAGATACCTGGAGTGCTGACTGAAAAGGTCGGGGTGGATGACCCCTACTGAAAGAATCCCTGCCTCCAGATAAGGCTCCACTGAATCTACCAAAATGATAGGGTCTCTTGTCATCCCCCTGACCACCTCCCTAAGAAAAAATCATCTCAATCCTCCTGGCCACATCGGCCGCATCCTGGAATGAAATATTAGTACTCGACTCCCTGGCCATCTGGAGTCGTATAGGCTGGGCCAATCCCTCAATGAACCTCCGAACTCTCTCTCGATCAGTGGGGAGTATCATCAATGTATGTCTGGCTAGAGCGATGAAGCTGGTTTCGTACTGAGTAACAGACATAGATCCCTGATGGAGGCACTCAAACTGCCTTCTAAGATCCTCTCGCTGCATAATGGGAAGGAACTTCCCCAAATATACCTCTGTGAACTGAGCCCAAGTCAAGGATGCAGACCCCGCTGGTCTGGCTAAGCAGTAGTGCCTCCACCAAGTCTTGGCTGCGCCAGATAGTCGAAAAGTAGCGAAGTCAACTCCATTGGACTCCACTATGCCCATGTTCCGAAGAACCTCATGACAGCCGTCCAAGTAATCCTGTGGATCCTCTGACGGTGCACCAGTAAAAGTAGTAGTGAATAACTTGGTGAATCTGTCCAGTCTCCACAAAGCATCCGCGGACATAGCTGCTCCCTCAGCTACAGGTGCTGCAATACCCGGTTGTGCTACTCCGGCTGGCTGAGGTGCCGGAGTCTGGAACTGAGTGGAAACCTACTCTGGCGTACGAATAACAGGAGTCTGGGTCCCTTCCCCAGCCTGAGATCCATCTGGTGCAGTAGGAAGAAGACCTGCTTGTGCTACGCTCTGCATGAGTCCTACCAGGCGGACAAGAGCGTCCTGAAGCACTGGGTATCTATGAACCCCTCTGGGACCTGCGCTGGTCCAACTAGGACTGTCGGAACTAGGACCTCCTCGTCAGACTCAACCTTAGGGTCCTCCACTGGGGCTGCTGCTCTAGGCTAAGCCCTGCCCCGGCCTCGGCCTCTAGAACGGCCTCGTCCTCGACCTCGACCCCTCGTAGGAGCTGTAGCAGGAGTGTCGGGTTGCTGAGCGGAACCAAGGGAAGCACGCGTCCTCGCCATCTGCGAGAGATTAGAATGGAAACTCAATCAGTATATAGAATATACTACGCACGACAGAGTATGAAGAGAAGAGGAGTATCCTAACTTTGCAGCCTCTGGGGATAAATACAGACGTCTCCCTACCGATCCCTCAGACTCTACCAAGTTCGTCTGTGAGTTGTGAGACCTAAGCAACCTAGGGCTCTGATACCAACTTGTCACGACTAGAATTCCCAACCTTCAGGCCGTGACTGTGTCTAACGTTGAACCCGCTATACAAGTCAACATACACAACACCTTGACATTTTTAAAACAACTTAACAGTAATAAAGTAATTATATTTCAAACCTTTACTGAAATAACCAGAACCACTTCAAAAGTTTTACAACAGAAATGTAATAATACTCCGAAAAATGCATAATGAAATGATAAAGACAATAACATCGCAAAATCCCAAAACCGGGGTGTCACAACCTCACAGACTGTCTATAAGAATACTAAATACAAGTCTGAAAGAAAATACAATATTGTCTTTAGAACGAAAGGAGAAATAAGACAATAGGATACTAATAGCAGAAGAGACTCCAGGGACCACGAACGCCAATGGTATACCTTGAAGCTCGATGTGGACTGAAGGTGACTCCCTCAGAGCGGTCCACGGGGTCCAGAAGCGGAATTTGCACAACATAGAGAAGTGCAGTGTAGTATCAGTACAACCGACCCCATGTACTGAGTAAGTGCCGAGCCTAACCTCGGCCGAAGTAGTAACGAGGCTAGACTTAGCAAGTAACGTTCACCTGTCCTATTCTACAACATAAAATATAGATGACTGTGATGACCCAAGGGGTCATTTTATGAATTTAGACTCCGTTCTAGGCTTATTAGCCATAAAAAGATTGATTTTAACTACCTCAATTTGTGTGCGCAGTCTGGGCGTGAAACCGGAAAGCTTTTAAGTTAAAATATAAGAAACAATAATTTTTAGAATTACAAATTTTGGTTTTAGTTCTTGAGTCAACATTTTGAGTAAACGGACTCAAATCTGTGTTCCGACAATCCCGGAAGGTCCGCAGTAAAATATGGGACCCGGGCGTATGCCCGAAAATGAATTCCGAGGTCCCAAGCCTTAGAAATTAATTTTTGAAAGAAATTGTTTTGCTGAAATATTTATGAAATAATGAAAAGAATTAATGTTTGAAGTCATTGGTATCGGGCCCGTACTTTGGTTTCGGAAATCGATACAGATTTGTTATGATATTCAGGCCTTGCCTGTGAAATTTAGTGAAATACGGAGTTCGTTTGACGTGATTCGGACATCCGGTTGAAAAGTTATGAACTATAAGTGTTCTTGAGGAAAATAATGAGTTTTGAGGTTTAATTCGTTGTTTTACATGTTATTTTCATGATTTGATCGAAGGAGCAAGTCCATATTATGCTTTTAGACTTGCGTGCTTGTTTGATTTAGAGCCCCGAGGGATCGGGTGAGTTTCAAAAAGGTTTGGGTTGTGTTGCGCTCGTTCTTTCTTATGCTTCGACGTTGTTTCTTCAAGCATAAAT
>ML244992.1:1155-67899 GCA_005239495.1 Nicotiana undulata
AACAACAGCAAGGGGAAGGGGGGGGGGGGGGGGGGGGGGGGGGGGGGGGGGGGGGGGGGCTCGGGCTCTATTCACTCCAACATAGTGAACAACAGGTCTAAACGAATTGTGGATCAAGAGCCAAGACCGGCCTGAAATCGGTATCAACCATACAACTCGGATAGAAGAGGAAACGGACTCAGTCGCCACCTAACTAGGAACGATAGTAGAAGCGACTAAGGTCCTAGAAACCGAGGCCTCATGAGTAAGAACAGTTTTGACAGACCTCTTAGGCAAGAGAAGCCCTGAGACTATCAGAATATAACTTCAATGTTGATGCAATGAGTATAGTATCGGCCATCGGCCGCAACAAGGAGACCAAGTGGTCGAGGTCACTCTAGTCTGATCCCGCATAGAGGGATCCCAACATGAAATGTAAATACCACGATACTCATGGTCATAGGATAGAGAATTATTGACAGCTAAAAGAAGAAGTGGCTCGTCTATTCAAAGATGGACATTTTTGTGAATTCCTAAGTGAGTGAGCCATAAACCATTTTAGATACAGGGATGCCAATAAACATATTGAGCAGGAAGAAACTCAACACGTGATCATTGAGGAAGTGGGTGTCCCAAAAGGGCCTATGATTAAGCTTACCAAAGTTTCTATCACAAGGAAAAATGTACTCGAGGAGTACGTCACCAGAGGGGTCATCTCGTTTTATGACAAGGACACCGAGGGCATAATTCAACCTCACAATGATGCATTGTTAATATCCGTAATTTTAATACATCTCGAGTTAAGCATATGTTGGTTGATCCAGGTAGCTCGCCCAACATCATCCATACTCATGGAACAACTGGGATTATTGGATCAAATCTTCGGCAATAAGAGTACTAAATGGGCTCAACATGGCATGCGTGACAACATGGCATGCGAGATAACGAAAGGAGAAATAACCTTAACAGTAAACACTATCGGGATCACCCAAGAAACAAAATTTTATGTAATCGAGGGGGTCATGAAATATAATGACTTGTTTAAAAGACTATAGGTCCACAGCATGAGAAGGGTGCCTTTGACCTTGCATCAAGAATTGAAATTTCCCACCTCAGGCGGAATCAAAAAGGTCTATGGAGAACAACCGGCCACAAAAGATATGTTCGATGTCGAGGAGGTGATCCTGGTGCCCGTGGTCAACGTATCGAAAGGTGAAGAATTTGTCGAAGAGGAAGGCACCAAATAGCAATCATCGGTCCCGACCCTGATCGGGCCGTAGATACAAAGGGAACGCTCAACGAACGAGGAAGATGATTAGAGTCCTAAGATCCTTCATAGCACCCGATGATACTGATGACACAAAATTGATGATCAAGGATTTGGAGCAAGTCATACTAATCGAGCACCTACCAGACAGAAAAGTATACCTGGGCACGGGGTTAACCCTGAGCTTAGGAAAAAACTTATTGATTTCCTTAAAGATAATGCCGATTGTTTTACCTGGTCCACTTATATATGACAAGGATACCACCAGAGGTGACAACCCAAAAGTTAATCTTGGATCCAAAATTCCACCCGGTCAAATAGAAGAGGAGCCGCAATCCGAGATCAAACACGCATTCATCAAAGATGAGGTATCTAAACTTCTAAATAGGTTCCATTCAGAAAGTTAAATACCCAGACTGGCTAGCTAACGTAGTGGTCGTACCTAAAAAAGGAAACTAACTTAGGATGTGTGTATATTATAAGGACTTGAACAAGGCATGCCAGAAGGAATCGTTTCTTTTTGCCTAAAATTGACCGAATGATCGATGCAACTGCCGGGCAAGAGACGTTGAGTTTTCTCTATGCCTATTTCAGGTACAACCAAATACGGATAGACCCGACTGACCGAGAGAATACTTCTTTTATAGCTGAATTATGTACCTGTTGTTATATCTTAATTCCGTTTGGATTAAAAAAATTATTGGTACCACGCATCAACGCCTGGTTAACCGAATGTTCAAGGAACAAATAGGAAAATCAATGGAGTTTAATATGGACGATATGTTTCTTAAGTCCCTGCGAGCTCTGAAGCATTTGCAAGAAACCTTCGACATACCGAGAAAACATAACATGAAGCTAAATCTAGAAAAGTGTGCTTCCGGGTCGGCTCGTGCAAGTTCCTTGGTTTATGGTCTCTAAAAGGGGAATAGAGATCAACATGGAAAAGATAAAATCCATAGAATATGTCAACGTAGTTGACAATGTCAAGGTAGTAGAAAGTCTGAGTGGGTGAATACCTGCATTAGGCCGATTTATTTTGAGGTCATCGGACAAGAGCCATTCATTCTTCTCATTGCTAAAGATGTAGAACGACTTCTCTTGGAACCTAAAATGTCAACAGTCTTTAGAGGAACTCAAATGGTGCCTATCAAGCCCTCATTTGTTGCACACTCCAAAGTGGAAAAAGTAGTTATACCTCTAATTGGCAGTCTCCGAGGTAGCGGTAAGTGGTGCCCTGGTCCGGGAAGAAGAAGGTGCAGAGTTTCCTATCTGTTATATTAGTAAAATCCTAGGCTATGCCGAAACGAGCTATCCTCACTTATAGAAACTAGCACTCGCCTTATTAAGCGCATCTAGGAAACTAAAAACGTACTTTCAATGTCACCCCATATGCATTGTGACCTCGTACCCGTTATAGAATGTTATGCATAAACCCGAAATCTTGGGTCGACTGGCCAAATGGGTTGTAGAAGTTAGCGGGTGCGATATTGAATAAAAAACCCCAACTGCTATAAAATCTCATATTTTGGCAGACTTTATGGCCGAATGTACGCCGACTTTGACCCCCAAGGTCGAGAAAGAATTATTCTTTGCCTCGGGGACTAGCTCAGGGGTTTGGACCCTATTCATAGATGGTGCTTCTAAAATGAAAGGGTCCGGGTTTGAAATCGTATTTAAACCACATACGGTAACATAATTAGGCAATCTATTAGAATTGTGAAGTTGACTAACAATGAAGCCGAATATGAGGCTATGATTGTAGGTCTAGAACTAGCTACGACCCTGAGGGTTGAGGTGATCGAAGCCAAGCGCGACTCCCTCCTTGTTGTTAACCAAGTCAACGGGACATTTTAAGTAAAAGAGGACCGGATGTGGAGATACTTGGATAAGTTGCAAGTGACATTACACCAGTTCAAGGAATGGACACTACAAAGTGTACCCCAAGATCAAAATAATGAGGCCGATGTGTTGGCTAATCTAGGGTTGTCAGTCGACTCCGATCAATTAAGCTCCGGGGTGGTGGTGCAATTGATGAGCTCAGTGATAAATGAAGGTCACGCCGAGGTAAACTCAACAAGTTTAACTTGGGACTTGAGAAATAAATACATAGACTACCATCAGAAAGGGAAATTGCCAACCCAAAGAATCGAGATCCCTACGAACTAAGGCTACCGGGTTTAGTTTTGTTAGGGCAACAATATACTGAAGATCATTTTTTGGACCATTAGCAAGATGCTTGGGTCCTGGGGAGACCGGATACATGATGAGGGAATTACACGAGGGTACTTGCGAAAACCATTCGGGAGCAGAATCATTGGTTCGAAAAGTGATCAAAGCTGGTTATTACGAGAAGTAGATGGAAAAGGATACGAAAGACTTCGTTCAAAGGTTTAGCAAATGTCTGAGCATGCCTCGATGATCTACCAACCGTGGGATATGCTTCACTCGGTACATTCCCCTTGGCCATTCATGAATGGGGAATGGACATTGTCAATTCCTTACCGTGGGCACCCGACAAAGCCGAGTACATTTTACTTATGACTGATTATTTCTCCAATTGGGTGGAAGCACAGAGGTTCAAGTTAGGGAAAAAGAGGTCATTGACTTTAGCTAGGATCATATAATATGCCAGGTTTGGATACCAACCGAGATCACGTGCGACAATGGGAGGCAGTTCATTGACAGCAAGATAAATAATTTATTTGAAGATCACAAAAACAAAAAGATTTTATCGATGCGCTAACATCCAAGAGGGAATGGTCAAGTAGAATCAACAAACAAAACTATACTACAGAACTTGAAGAAGAGATTGACTGACTCAAAAGGAAATTGGAAAGAATTCTTTCTCGAGGTTCTATGAGCATATCGAACGACTTCGAAGTCAAGTACTGGCGAAATGTCGTTCACTCTCGTCTACGGTGCAGAAGATCTGATTTTGGTAGGGGTAGGAGAACCGAGCCTAAGGGTCCAATACACTATGGAGGCGTGAAGTGATGAGTCCATTTCCACGAGCAGATGAAAGGCAAGAAGCCGCCCTAGTCCGGTTAGCGACCCAAAAGCAATGCATGGGGAGATATTACAACCGAAGGGCAAACCTTCGACACTTCCAAGTCGGGGACTTGGTACTAAGGATATTTGAACTACATACCAAGAACCCCAATGATGAAAAACTAGGCCTGGACTGGGAAGGACCTTACAGAGTCACCGATATAATCGTGAAAGGCTTGTACTAGCTCGAATTCGAACATTGGGTAAAACTACCCAACAATTAGAATGTTGCACACTTAAAGTGATACTACTGTTAAGGTATGAACACAATATTCTTTGTGGTTTATTACGCTTTAAACTAACCCATGCAGGTACTCAATCGAAGTCAAATCTAAGGATAAGGTATGAGTGCACGTGTTGCACTCTTTTTCCCTTGGACCTATTTTTCCCCGAACTAGGTTTTATGGCAAGGTTTTTAACTAGGCAACAGTAAAGCGTGATACCCTAGTTTTGAAGACCTGTCTACGATGGAGACTGAGGATCATCTGTATCAAATCAATAGTATTTGAGCCCTCAAAAAATCAATCTCTAATACTAGGGGGCCATCACACCCTAAGCCAAGAGCGAAATCCTGAGTTCGTAATGTAGAAGGATTCTTATTCGATATCGAAAGGCAAGACTTAGAAATTAGGATTAATTGTACGGGTCCAATGGCCAAATGAACCGTGCCCACACAACTCATTCTCTCTATGGCAATTAGCTTTTTACCATCGATTATTTACATGATGTTCAAAGTAATAAAAGAAATTTTCCTTCTATTTTTTATCGATTCACATTTGCATAAGCAATATTGTCGTTAAAAGTTACTTAGAACAAATGATGGGTTAAAAACCATTAAACCTACGGGCCTTCCCGAATTGGGGACTACTACCCGATGATAAGGCCGGGAAATTCAGGTTACTAAAAGTGGTAGGCACAAAGCCTACTAGGCAGGGCCCAAACACGAAAGGACATAGCCAACTTAAATGACTCGGAGATGTTTGAGTCCGTACTTGAAAAGTAAGGTCTTTACATATTTTTAATACACTAAAAAGATACTTCAGACCCGCTCAGGTTTCTCGGTCTTAAATTACGTCCATGAAAAGAGCCATCTTCGGCGAAAAATGATTGTATTTGGTTAAAACGTTCAAAAGTTCTAACAAAGACTTTGTTTCTATCGGGTCCTCCGAAGCTAGAGTAATTCAGAGTTATTACTTAATCCATGCCTCATCCAGGCTGAGGGGAACGAACAATTTAAACGATGTCAAATTCTACGCTAAGGCATCGACGACATATTGTAAGTCTTAGATACAAGTAGATATAGAAAAGTAAAAAACACAATGCATAGCCAAAGAAAACTTTTTTATATACATATGTACAAAAAGGTACTTACAAAGGCACTTTGAAATGACCCCAATCTACAAATACAAGGGAATAAAAAATAAACTAAAGTCTTTTCCGCCTAGTCTTCATCAAAGCCCGACTCGCTACCCAAACCGTTGGTATGGTATCTCGCTTTGGCCTCGGCTTCAAGCCTCTTCACCTCTTCAATCTCGGCCGCTAGGTCAACTCCCCGGGCATGGATCTCTTCAAGGGTCTCTCTCCGAGAAATCCATTTCACATAATCGACCATCATTACTACACGGGCCTCGGCTACCTCTACATCGTTCTTGTACTGGGCCAATATGTCCTAAACTTCAGAGGCCTCATTCACAACTGTTTCCAATTCGGACTTGAGCACGGTATAATCTTGGTCGAGAATATCATGTTCTGTAACGTCCAAGTCGAGTTGTGTTCGGAGCTCCTCATTTAGCCGAGACCACTTGACGGCTTTTTCCCTCATCACCCAGAGCTTCACTTTGGTTGATTCCAAATCATCTTTGATGGCATCCCTCTCCGATGCCATGATATCCATTTTTCTCCTCGGTTGAGGCTTTGACCTTGTTCTTCTTCGCCCTAAGCTAGTCGATCAGGTTTATCTTCTCTTAGACAGGTGAGGCTTCAACATTTGTATTTGCGCTTAACCTCTCCTTATTAATCTCAAACACTCTTACCTTTTTCGACCAAAAGGGCATATTCCCGTTTCACCTTCGAGGCCTCCTTTTGAGATTTTACCGGCTCGACTTGGAGGACTGAGCTAAGGACCTCGTCCTTTTGCTCACAAAGAGCTTATTACATGTCTTTTTGCCGGACCTACTCCATGAGTTCAAACTCAAGGTGTCTCACCTCCATCTGAGACAAGTGGAAGCTCTCATGATGAAGCATCGTGACTTGATGCATAAAAAGGGGGCAAAATTGTTAAAATCTACTAAGGCAAATGAACTCTTTAAAGATATGAGGAAAAGAAGATATACCTTGTTCAGCGCCTGTTGTGCCTCGTTGAAGAGGCTCAGCGCGTCCACATCATTTATCTTTACATGGTCCTCTTCGGTTACCAAGGATCGAAGGTAGTTGGACACACTGACTGGCCTGGATAGCATCCTAGTATCCCATTATACCGTAAACATGACCGCCTTTTTACTGTCAGGATCCGCATTCAGAGTGGGGAACTTCTTTAGAAGATATGGGCTCGAATTCCCAAACGTGACCTCGGTAGCATATCCCTTTTCAGGATATCCATGTGGCCAAAACCGGAGTAGTCTTCCTGCACGCCGACGTCTATACCTTCAAAAATAGATTAACGGCTTCATCCGCGCTCGTGATGCCTCGTCCTGCTTTTTTGTAACAACCTGAGCCTCATTGAAAATAGGCTTCATATGGGATAGAGACTCTGAGACATCAATGGCGTCGGCAGCTTCTCTTGGAAGCGGAGTGGATTCTCGAGAGGTAGTGGACATAGACTTTTCCTTGGGCTCCCGAGGTGAAGAGGGTTCGGCCTTACGGTGACCTCCCTCTGGTGTTGCCTGCTCTTGTGCAGCATCGGCCGGCTCGTAGGGGACAAACTCCATGTCATCATCTTCAGGGTAGTCCTTGAGCCGGTAAAAAGAATCGGGGTCTGGTACCCTAGTCATAGTAATCTTCTTGGTACTCTTTCTGAGACCACAATCCTTTTTTCCTTGGCCTTGATGGGAGCGCCCGAGGGGTCAAGGGACCTTTTCGTCTTTCATGTCTTCTCCTCCTTCTTTGTAGAAGCCTCAACAATAGGTTGTACTGAAGCAGAGGGTTTCGTAGATGGGGATGAGGCCATGGACTCGACAATTGCCCGAAGCTTGGTGGTCTTGGGAAAACCTATAATAAGAAAAGGGACTTAGTAGAAGCGACACTCACCATGGGAACGAAGGACACTCACCATGGGAACGAGTCTCTCAATTGCCTTTAGAAAGATTATGCCGCTCGCACTAGGAGTATGTCAATTTTTTGCAGATGCCCTCGACCCATTCCTTGAAACTGGGGGACTGCATGGGTAACTCAGGCGACTGTTGCATATCAAAAATGATGGGTGATGAGAAAGAAGAATAAATTCAAAGGGTCAGTTTGACAACTTAAAAGGGGATGGACTTACGTGTTGAGTTCCACTTCTCAGGGAACGGGAAGAACTCATAGGGAATGGGATCTTCGGTCTTAATACGAACAAATCTCCCCTGCCAGCACCAGTCTCCATCCTTATCGATGCTCGAGAAGGGAGCCTTCTTTATACGTCGGGCAAGCTTGATTAACCCCTCTCAGAATATTTGGGGGCTGTAGACACGAAGCAGATGATTGATTGTGAACCGTGGCTCCTCCGTGTTGTTGGCAAAATGGTGGAGGAGGGTCACGACCCTCCAAAAGTACGGATGGATCTGCCCAAGGCAGATCTCGTACACCATGTCCATCGAGCCAAGCGTGAAGAGGTACGTGTAAACACTTAAGTACCCATCCACGTGCGTTGTGATGTCCTGGGCAGGACCGGGGATGACTACTTCTTTTCCTTCCAACTTGCAATCCTCCCGGACCATCGGGAGCGTGTCTTCGGTGATGAAGCAGATATACCACCACGCCTCTTCACCTCGATTCCCCTGTTTGGAGGCTTTCTTAACATTAAAGTCGTTATATATAGAGCAACCTCCCTCGGTAAAATCTTTAAGAGGAGGTTCCACGGCTGCTACCAGAAGGGTCTCTTCGTTATTCGCGGCGAAATAGAGGTTGAAGGAGGAGTGTTTTGAGGCACTGATTTTGAAGTTTTTTGGTATCTTTATCTGGAAATACGAAGGTTTGAAGATGTGTATGAAAATTGGAAGGTCTAGCTTGAAGATTTAAAGGCAAAGTATGAAGACTTGGAGTTTGAAGATGAAGAGATGAAGATATGAAGAACAATTTGTGAAAATTTGAAGGAATGTTGAACAAGTAATTAATTTGAGGGTAACTCAAGAAGGTTCGAAATCGAAAAGTGAAAAAGTGAAAAAAGGGAACCGGAACTTTTGAAGGAAGGGAATAGCGAATACGTCACGTTTAACATTCGAAGCCCACCGAGGATGATCAACCCGCGGCTGACACATGTCAGAACGACGCGACTGATGGGACGTTTCCCTGACTTGTCCACTCGCTTGCGGCGTACGGAGGAGGAACCAGGGTTAATCACTTCTCCTAATTCCTATAAATCTTATTTCCGAAAAGTGAGGGGACTATCTGTTTACGGATAAAATCGGGGATAAAGTTATCCCAGATTTTCCGGTAAAGAAACGAAAGGATAGGAGATCCAATATGACCTCGGGTAAAATCGAGGGCTCCCACAGATCAGAGCCCGGGGAAGATATTTATGTGCCAATAACCGGACACAACCAAAATATCCTCTCTCAACTGGATATTACAACGCAAATCTCGCCCGATATCAATAGTCTATCACCGTTTACCTGAAGAAAAATATTTTTACCTTATTTAGACTTGTATTGGGGATGATACTCTCCTATTATATAAAGGGAAGAAATTTTTATTTTAAAGACCATTGTTGGCATGAATATCAAGGAATAAAATCAATTCTTGTTCTTTAAATTTTGTTCAAAGTATTCTCCAGCTGCTTGTTCATTTAGTTGCAGCTGAGCCCATTTTGGAGGTTTAATCGGAACCAACTCATTTTGGAGGCTTAGCTAAACAGGCATCTGAATGGGAAGAAGATTGTTTATACAGCTCAACATCTACCAAAAGGGTCAAGGATTCATATCATCTAGACAGGTGGTGTTAGAATATAAGATGGGCCCTTCATCATGTTATAACGTACAAAGAGAATGTGAGAGAGATGGACATTAAGCTCACTATATTGAAACTCCACTATAACAAAATAACATCACAAAGGAGATATTTATAGATGCCCATGGTCCATGGATAATTCTAGAATCAAATTAAGATAAGATTTATCACCTAGAATATACAAAGATCATGCACCTAGAATAACTAAAAGACTTGCAATGAACTTGACCATCTTGGTAGACTAAAAGACATTTATTTTCCATATTTTTGAAAATACTTTTTAACAGGTGGCAGCTGCCTAGTTGTATCGATATGATAAGACTAATTTTTTGGTAAGATAGATCAAGCTTCAATCCTTGATCATAAGATCTAAGCTAGCCACTTAAACTACTTTCAGAGAAAGTATTCAATATATTAGTTTGCTGCAGAAAACCAAGAAAATAGAAGTCAATATAGTCCTACCTAACTTGAGCCTTAAAACTTCACCAATATATGATATATCCACAGTGATAACAGTATGCTGTACAGCCAAGAGTTTTAGAAAGATTGAGTCCACTAAAATATATACGATCTAGAGTAACTAAGTAGAAACTTCTTGGAGAATAGACAAAAGCCCAAAAAAATCAAATAGACAAAAGTTTAATGAGTGATTACACACATGGGCGAGGCTAGAGGGCAAAACGGGTTCATGTGCCCCCTTCTTCAAGAAATCTATATATATATATATATGGTGAACGTATATATATGTAAAATAGACGAAGAACCCGCTTTCACCAAGTCTATCACTTACACGGAGTCTTTGGGTAACAAGGAAGGAGAAAAGGCCAAGAAGATGAGGTATAACATGAACAAAGCTGGAATGAGGAGAATCCAAAGTGGCGGCGGCGGAAGGGGTGGCAGAAGCAGTGGCAATAGCAGCAAACATAGCGTTAGAATCGCCATGAAAACTATAATCCTGAGATTCTTCAACATCGACCTCTTGCAAAAAGCTTCTTAATTACTCAGTGCCATCCTGTTTCACTGAGGGGTTTAAGAATAAAAAAATATATTTTGAAACTTAGTGTTAAAAATAAGCCATAAAAATTTGGAGTATAAAAAAATTAGTGGCGTTAAACATGTACATCGTCTTCTTCCATTTCAGAGGATAATGAAGAAAAAAAAGAAGTTAGTAAAAACAAGAGAGACGGGGTCATCGTCAAGACACAAGTCAAGGAGACAACATCGGATGCATGCATTATATAAAAGTTTAGGATTGGATTCATTGTACAAGGGATTTACAAATATTTTCGCTAGCTTTTTCTACTGTTTCCAGCAACTCTGGTATATATAAAATTTACAACTCGACTTATTGTATATATGTTCTTTATTGGCAGGGGATTTCTTGTTCTTCTTAATTATTCCTAAAAAAACTGTTCACTTTTTATCTTCTTGTGTTTACTTTCTTCTCTTACAGAATTGTTTGGATGGTTGTTATGTAATATTCTATCGTAATATATCGTATTGTATTATATTGTATAGTTTTGATGTATACAATATTTAGACAGATTGTATTGTTTGTATGATGTTATGCACCAATAATATAAAGAACAAACTTATAATATTACAAGGAAAAAATTAAAAAAAAAAAAAGTAAGATACGAGGTAGAATTATTATATAGGACAAGATAAAAGAAAAAAATATAAGGTAACGACGCGATCACACCAAATCGGTCGTTACATAACGTGACACTTTTTGTCGTTAAATAAACGAATTTAACAATACCGTACAGTAAAATCTAAGTAACAATCAAAATAAATATTATATTTAGAATAACAATATGATATATTACAATAGGTAATAAGTAACAACCATCCAAGCAAGTTGTAATTCGTTTGTTCCCGCGTATTGAGGAACTGTTAAGACAGAATGCATTTGTTCAGGGACGGATGCAGAATTTTAGTTCATGGTTCGGATAAATCCAATAATTTTGGGTTGGGCCTTGATATGTATACACTATTAGAAATTAGATGATTTCCGTCCGAAATTTCCTACCGAAATTGATCGGAAATTAACAAAAAATTTTGAACAAGTAAATTAGATGATAGCGTGATAGAATTCCAAAGTCGAATTCATAAAGTTCATATCCTCAATTTTACTCTCCATTTTCCATGTGAGGTGTCCATTTTGAACATAAGTTTTAGTACATCTTTAAGTGAACGCAACAACTTTTCTTACAATTTCTTATACCAAGCTATGGTCTCGAGTAATTTAATTGTCATGGATACGTCTAGCTAGCTAAGCTGATCTAAGTGGTAAAGGTTTGTGATTTTCTCAACTACTAAGTAACATTTTGCCATTTCAAGAAATTTTAGGTTTGCAATGGTGTACTTCCACAATTTGCCTTTGGGAATAGATCTGGCTATATATTGCTGCTTGAAATCAGTACTAGTCCAAAGATAGTAGGAGATAAGAGTAAGTAATGGTAGTTTAATTGATGCAAGCTTTATATGGTCCAAATAAGGTTACTGAAGTTCGATTAGCTTTACCATTGCTCAAAGGCCCCCCTTCATCAGAATAGGTTGCCTGCATCATATCCTTAGAGTGCGGCCCTTCGCTATCAAACTCATTAGCTCATTTTATTTCCTTGATTTAAAATTAAATATTTGAAACAGCGGTTGAATTGCTGCAAATATATGGAGCTTTACTTTTTAGAAGGTCTTTGCCTCTTTGGCTAAGGAAACCATTGAGTGAAGCTCAACAATAGGGAACATTGACAAAGACAGGTTCACTATATATATACTTTATAAGATTAGTACCCTAGCAATTTCTTGCTTTTGGTCTTTCTCTATTCTTTTATTTTTTAAATAAATTAGTCGAGCCGCCCTCATGAACATTGCTCAATGACATATTGACATCAGTTTTCTGATGATGTGTTCACTTAACATTATCCAATATCCATCATATCGGTCCTCCAGACGTTTATGCGTTATTCTCTCTCAAATTATTAAAATTTATTCCTTTCGTCTCAATATATGTGATGCAATTCAAACTTTAAGAAATAAATAAACTTTTTATTGTACTTCTATATACGATATGTTTTTAACTATTTTAAATTATTAACTATTGTGACATATAGTATTTTTTATATAATTTCAAAATATATAATTTTTAATTAAAAAATATAAAAAATTATATCTAAATTCATGGTCAAACTTAAAAAGTTTAACTCTAGAAATCCAAATTGTAAAAATAACAAATACTCGGGTATGCACATGGAGCCGCCGCCGCCAACAGGCGCCTTTACAGAAAAAATGATCCCACAGCTAGGACATCGCAACTGCGGCAGGAATTGCAATGAAAACAATTGAAGATTGAGGAATCAAAGAAGAGGAAAAGCAAGCAGCTGCCAGCTAAATACACTGGAATTACTAGAGGAAAAAAATTAAGGTCTGAAATATTTTAGCTGGTTAAAATTGGAATAACCTCATGAACTTAGATAATAATAATATTAATAATAATAATAATAATAATAATAATAATAATAATAATAATAATTGGAGTGAGATGTTTTCAGTTATTTTATAAAAGTTCAATTTTTCAAAAGTAATCTTTTAGTCAGTGCGTAGCTACATGGTGCAATGGGTAGCTTACGAACACCCTTCCCAAAAACTTAGTACAATGTATATAGGTCAAATATTATTTATAGTATTATATACTTTCTCCGTTTTAATTTATGTGAATCATTTGACTGAGTACGGAGTTTAAGAAAATAAAGAAGACTTTTGAATTTGTGGTGTAAAATGAGGCACATATATTTTGTGTGGCTATAAATCATTGTATAAAGGTAAATTGTTTCCAAATAAGGAAAGATGTCATTCTTTTTTGTACGGACTAAAAAAGAAATAGATTCATATAAATTGAAACGGATGAAGTACTATATTTTATATTTTGAACTCTTTACACAATTGAGATGGATAGCCCGATGATCAAGTTGTTCAAAATGAGCTAGAGTTCAAGGGTTTGAATCCTTGTGTTATAACAGTTCTATTCGCCAATTTGTTTTCCAATAATCTAAAAATATCGTAATAATGATTCTTAGCACTTAAAATTTATGCAAAAATAAATAACCAATCTTATAGGTATTTTAATTGAAAGTTATTTATTAAATAAATCTTATACAATATAAAAGCCAAGGTTTATAAAAAGTTCTTTAACAAAAGGATCTCTATAGAATACAAACCCTCTCGACTCTCTCTTTCTTTTGATTATTTGCGTACTTTTATTAGTAGAATTTCTTTTGTTGTCTTTTTTATTATTAGTTTTAATTTACAAAATTGTAGTTCTAGTTCGATCGAGTATTTAAATAGTTTAGCTAAATAATGCGTATTATGATATAAAATCATCGGTACACCCATTTATATTAGGAAAAATATTATTGACTCTTTTAACGTTTCAACATCATTGGCGAGATTCATGAAAAAGCTACTACTTTCAGTATCAAATAGCCAACAAATAGTCTTCTTAAATCTGTGGTCATGGTTAATTCTTGTGGGTTTTGATTTGTGATTCACATTAATATGACTAATATCGATAAGTTACCTAGAAAGGATGTCACTAGCTGAGGCTAAAGTTAGTGGGAAAGAAGTCTAAATCCCATATGAAAAATGTGATTAGGACGTTATAGTAATCAATAGTGGAATGAATAATGATGATATATTGTCTTTTAATTTAAAGATATATACAACATGTGCTCAAAATAAGAGGATATTTTCTGTTTTACCTAGCTGTTTCAGTTACAGTATACGAAACGCAACTAACAACCAGAGTTTTTTTTTTAAAAAATATATATATTTTTCATGTCTTTTCTCACTTATCCTAACTACTAACGTAATTTTTAATTTCACATTGCTACACACTCCATCCAACAATTGCACCTGATTAAATTTTTAATGTAAAACTTTTTTTTCATCAAAATACTATCTTAATTGCTAAAATTAGAAATGAAATTATTCGAGACAAAGTGAGAGTGATCCCCTGTGGAGAACAAGATGTGGGAGTCGGGGTTGGAATGATTCGGACACGTGAAGAAAAGAAGTATGCCCCTGTTAAAAGGTGTGAGAAGGTTAATAGGTAGTCGGGAGTTTTCTTTTTCCTTACTAGTAGTATAAGTAGCACTCTTGTATTTACACACACCTGGTTGTTTCGGTCGCATGAGCTATCTTATTTTTGTGTTGCTATTTTTGGTGCTATTTCTTCCTTTTCATCTCCTTCTTTTCTTTTTCTTTTTCTTTTTTGTCTCCTTTCCTTCTTCTTTTTCTTCCCCTTCTTCTTTCTATCTCTTCTTCGCCTTCTCTTGAGCCGATGGTCTACCATAAACCTCTCTATCTTATCAAGTAGGAGTAAGGTCTACGTATATACTGTTCTCCTTAGACCTGACTTGTGAGATTAGGATGGGTCTATTGTTATTGTTGTATCTGATTTGCTAATATTATTATAAAACCTTTATATCTAGTACTGTTTGTAAAAATACTTTTTGCCCATCAATCAAACCTTAAAAAGTTATTTAATAAATTATGACTTTTATCACATCAAACACAATCAAAAGGAGTAACTAATATAAAAGTCATGCATGGGAGACAAAACAAATGAGTAACAAGTAAAACAATTTAAGTATTGGGAAAAACAAGAAATCTCAACTAGGGCTGCTTCCTAAAAGGACATAAATATAACAATATCAAGTTGTGAATATTCTAATGACACGAGGTTTCTTGCAAACAGTAAGACAATGATTTTTAAGTCTCTTGTACAATGAATCTAACCCCAAACTTTTGATATCATGCCTGTATTATTTGAAGTGGCCTTAACTTGATGATGAACCCTATCCCTTTCATCCCCCCTCCCCCTCCCCTCCCCCCCACACCAACCAAACAAACCTTAACCTCCATCCTTCCACCATTATACTCAAGTTTTTATGTAGTACTTGAGACATATCATACTGGAAAACATACATAGAGATATTGAGTATATAAGTGAACAAATGCGAGACATTATTGAAATGCTTCAAATTATACGAGTTCAGGTTCAAAGCGGACAATATTACTAGTGGACGACCGTGTTGTTACACCTTCATCCATACATTTTATGCGCACATAATTATGTTATGAAGAGTACACTGAAATGAATTTTTTCAAGAAGAAGCTGTTGTGGAAGAACCTCAGACTTTGGGTTATAGCATTCATGGCGATTCTAACGCTATGTCTGTTGGTATTGCCACTGGTTCTGCCGCCCCTACCGCCACCGCCACTTTTACTTCTCTTCATTCCAGCATTGCTCTTGGTTTTACTCATCTTCTTGGCCTTCTCTCCTTCATTAACACCCACTGAGGAGCCCTTCTAATTAGGAGCGGAATAAGGGAGCAGAAAGGGTTCATCCGAACCTCCTTTACTGAATAATTACGGTGTGTATATGAGGCAAATCTTTTTTCTAATAAATATATACTCTCTTCGTTTCAATTTATGTGAACCTGTTTGATTGGGCACGGAATTTAAGGAAAAATGAATACTTTTAGATTTGTAGTTCTAAACAACTAAAAGTGGGTCCAGTGTGTGTTTATAAAAGTTTTTCATTAAGCGTAGAATTGGAAGTTTAAGCAAAATTATTTTCTAACTAAAAATGGGTCACTTTTTTTTTTGGAACGACCCAAAAAAAAAATAAGTGGATAAAGTATTATTTATTGAATCCCTTTGACTTCTTCGCATATTTACTTTTTTTATTTTTTAAATTTCTTTTGTGAATCCTGCTTCAGCCACTGCTTCTAATCAATCAACAAATTTCTTTCGCTGATAGTTTCATGGTTTATATCAAAATCTTGAAGAAATCATCAGCAAGGGCATGAAATACTCAATTAGCTAGTCCAGATCATTTTACGTTCTTTTCTAGAATATCTTGTACCAATCTATGACACTGAATACTTTCTCCTACATATTAAGTTAATCTAAGTTAATTTTAGTGGTAAAAGCTTTCCATTTCTCAAGTAATATTATCATATTGCATTAAGAAATATAGTTCACAATGTGTAAGAAACCTTTCACCGATCTAATGGTTTTGGTGAATCGGTAAGTACTTCTTCATTTTTTATCAGTGATTAACTTCTTTCACGTAGGTTGTAGACCTGTCTATATCAGTGGCGGACGAACGTGATGGCAAGCGGATTCAACTGAACCTGCTTCATCAAAAAATAATACTGTGTATATGTATAAATTAGGATTAAAGCTGCGTAAATTTTATATAAATATTTTATTTGAACCCACTTGACAACTACTATTTTACGATTAAAGTTATATACTTTTAACATTGAACACGCTTGCAAAAATTTCTGAATCTGCCACTGGTCTATGTATTGCGGCTTGAAATCATATCACCACTAGTCCAACATTAGTAAGAGAGGATCAGTTTGTGGTAGGTTTTATTTTTCATACCAAGCTAATAAGCTGCAAGAAAGTTTTTTAGAGTTCTATTATGGCTCATTTTAAATTAATTACGAAAAAGGCCTAAAAATACCACTCAACTTTCAGAAAAGGTTTATCCATGTCATCCGTTGAATAATGTGGTATTACGCCAGTTCCTTTCATTTTCTTGAAGATGACCGGAAAGGGGGATTTGGAATAGGTTGGGTTGGGTTTGGTTGGGGTTGGGTTGATTAATGGGGTAATAAGTTAATCGGGGTTGGGTTTGGGTTAATCGACATAACCCAGGTTCAAATAATGTGGGGCATGAGTTAATTCGGACGAATGAGGATATTACACATAGAAATTCTGGGGTTTAAAAAATTAAAAAAAAAAAAGAATTTTGTGCCGTTAGTTCATTAATGGCATAGGTGAGCTATATGTGTAACGGCAGTGATATGAAATGAATATTTTGTTAACGAATGACATGAAATGGCCTTTTCCGGAAGTTGAATATTATTTTTAGGTCTTTTCCAAATTAATTAAGGATTTCTGTTAACGGAGATAAAGTTTGATTTTGAAGGAAGAAATGTGGCATGCAGCTTTTTAGTGGTAAGCACGATTTAGTGAAGATCAACCACTTCTCTCGCGCTGGCTTCCACAAATTGGTAGAATCTCATTTTATTCCGCTTTTTGAAATAGTAAGACGGCACAGGGCAGGGTGAATTTAGGCCCAAATAATGGAGCACGTGAATGCTCGATTTTTTTGTCAAATTAGCTATTTTATGTATATATTTCTAGAGATGAAAAACAGTACGGGGCGGTGCGGAGCGGCAGTGACGGATGTACATTATGGATTATGGGTGCTTGAGCACCCATTGCTTGTGGAGCCAAACTTTAAAGTTATATTGAAAAAACTAGTAAATTATACAAATATATTAATTAAGCACACAGTCTCAATAGTAATTTACAGATTAAAAATAATTGAGCACCCATAATTTAAAAATTCTGAATCCGCCACTGCGGGGCGGGGGCGGAGCGGGTTTTACCTTAACCCGTAAAATTTCAACCAGCCTCGCCCCGCATTGCATTTTGCACCCGCATCCACACCTGTGTTACCCGCCCCACAAAATTTTTCTGTTTATTTTTTCAATTTGTCATATTTTTATTTTTGTCTTTTCAATTATGTATATGTGTCATTGCTAATGTAAAAGTTTCTATCAGAATCCCGTGGCAAAACAAGTCAAAATTTGGATACGCATTATTAGGTAATAACTATAAATCCTACCGAATGCTATTAGTATGTCATTCTAATATAAAATTCAGATTGTACAATGTAACGAGATCATATACCTGAATTTTGGTTAAAACAAATTAATTATATAGTTAAAAGTGAGACTTTGGAGCAGTAAATAAAAGGTAAAATGCATAGTTACCCCATCAATCTTTTAGTCAAATATTTGTTATACACCCAACAAATACGGGTAAAGCTTTACACATCCAACCTTTTCCAAGTGTGTCTAAGACCCCCCAAACTTGATCAGCTCTTTTAATAATTCATAGGGTATATTACACGCGCTTGACTTACCATTGACTATTATAATACCCGACCCATATGTCAAATAAATCAATAAGAAGTTACCCGACCCTACCCACTCCGATTAAAAGCCTAAGTGATAATGACCCAAAAACAAATTCCCCATTTCTCGACTCTTCTTTCTTCTTCCATTGAAGCCATTGAAGGAGATCCGTCCGGTGTATGTTGATATGATTTGCGTCAGGTAACTATACCACTCACAAGCGGTTGATTTCAAGTCCTTCAGGTGAGGTATGCACATTTTATCCCCTCCAGTGCATGTGGGTTTTGTTTTTTGTTTTTTTATTTATGTTTAATCGATTTAGGGTTTTGTAGTTTTTTGAAGAGGAATCCTTTGTCATTCTCAATGTTACTTTCTGTTTGTCATTTTTTCTGATTTTTAATTGATTTTTACTGTTTGTTGTATTCGACTCTTTGTAAATGGTGTCTAAAGTTAGGATTTTTTAGTTCTTTTTTGTTACACTTGATTTTAATATTGTGATTTGCTTTGGCTTTATGTTTAGCTTTTTATTTCTTTATTCATTACTGATTTGGCTTTATGTGTAGCTTTTTATTTCTTTATTCATTACTGATTTGACTTTATGTGTAGCTAGTCAAGTCTTTATTTATTACTACTTTGCCCCCTTTTGCAGGAAAAATATCTTTTAAATTGATTACATTAAAATAATATCATGATGGAGTGTTAGTTCCAGGTACTTTTGCTCGTTATGTGGGGGTAGTCAGTCATTGACATTAGATGTAGATGTGGATAGGTTATCATTTTTTGAATTTATGGACTACACTAATCAAATGGGGTTAAAAGATGTTGTTGAGCTGCATATTTGTCCCATGGACAAAACTGATAAATTGGTTAGTGAACTAACTAATAAGGATATATTAGAAATTTCAAATGAATTGGAGGATTGGGATATCCTAGATATTTATGTCACACGTGCTACTGGGCCAGGGGTTGGTAGGACAAATAGTGAGGCTGATAAAGTCACTATAAACTTAGAAGAACAACGGGGAGAACCTGTTGTTGAAGAGGGAGAACCTGTTGAAGAGGGGGAAACAGAGGAAGATGATTAAGGTGAGCTTGATGAGGAGAATGACTTAGATTTTGATAATTCATCTGAGTCTGATGTTGATACCAAATTTTTCCTTAAATATTTTCAAATTTGCATATATACCTTCAAAATCACTCTCTATAATAATTGGTATTTTCCCATAATTTTCGTATTTTTAGTCAAATTATTTTCCTGTTTATTTAATATTTTGTATTCCATAATTATTCATAAATAATGTTATAAATAATTTTAAGACATTTTCTTGCTCGATATATTATTCATAATACTATTTAATTCCCTTAGGATTTAATTATTTCGTAAATTGGCCAATATTGGCATTATTTAGCTAATTACATCAATTTTTGCAATTATAGCACAAATGTGCATTTATACCATTTTAAAATCAATAACTGATCATTTTATATTTTTTATATTAATTAATCACCTTAATTTTATTTATTTAGTCTTAATCTCATTTTACACAATTATTAGCCATTTTTTATTAATTAATTATCGTATTTTAAGGGTATTTAACGTTTAGCCCCATTTATTTAAATTATAACAATTTTTAAACCCAACTCACCTAACCTTTAACCCATAATTGACCCAGCCCAAACCAACCCCGTACCCGGCCCAACTCCAAATCAATCTGAGCCGTTGATCAAATAAGATCAACGACCCAGATATCCCTTACCATAATTAAACCCCAATAACCCCCCCCCTCCCCCGACCAACCCCTCATTTCCCATCTCTCATTCTCTCTCTATCTCTCTATCTCTCTATGGTGCTCTCCGATTCTCTCTAGAACCTTCTCTTGGCTTCTCTCTTCCGATGAAGCTCGTTCATCTTCTCCGGCTGGTTATCTCACCGAAAACCATGGCCTCCATCATCTCCTGGTTATTTTTTCACCTTGTACAGGTCCAGTGATACCCTAAATCCCTCAGGCCGACCTGGAGCGGTTCACACTCACCTCTCATGGTCCCTCATGCCACTTTTCGGCCATCCCCAGTCGTCTGAGTAAAAGCTACGACCTTTCTGGCTAAAGCCGGCGACACCTTTGAGGTTTTTCTTACTTCTCTGGGTTCCATGAAACCCTAACTCCTATATCTCTTCGATTTCTTCTAGATATGCCTTAGATCTATGTATATTATGAAGCTTTTACATGTTTTCTTTGAACAAAAAACTCTTCTACTTTGAACGAGCTTTCACTTCAAAACTAGGCTTTCATAACCCCCTTTTAAAAAAAATGATTTTTTGCTTCTGTTTAAATGTCATTCTATGATTCTTTTATTATTCAACGATTTATTTAAAGTTTTTTTTCGTTTTAACTTACTTTACTAAAAACCCTAGTCTTTCCCCAAATTCTGAGTCCCTTTTGTGACTGATATGTTGTTTAAATGCACGAACTCTTATCTCTCATAGATTTTAAGCTTCTCTACTATTTTTATCCTGTTGTTGCTGTTAAGGTTTATGATCTCTGTGTTTCTATCATGTTCAATGCTATTACTTTGTCTCTGAACTTATGTGATTCTTATTTTACCTAGGGTTTTCAATCTTCTACTGTTCCCTACTACTTGCCTAGGGTTTCGCTGATTTTGTGCTATTCATTGATTAACAAACTTGGTTACTTGTTGTATCGACCCTTACGTGGTATTCTCTATTGATTCTATTGATTTCCCTCAGAGCTGTGATATCTTTTCTCAAAGTTGTAACTCGTATGTGTTTTCCTCATAACTTTACTGATTTTGAATTACTTCCTTACATGTGAGATGCTTTCCTTAGTTAGGCACTAATATCCTGTGATTTTCAGTCTCATCTGTGATTCTTTGGCTGATTTTCAGAACTAAAATTGCATTTTACCATATTTATGTGCCTAAATATGCTTTCAACTATTTGACATATACTTTCTTTATTTGTAGTATTCTGTATTCAGCCTTATTACATGCCACATGCTTTAATATGGTAAAGTCAGTCTTGAATTGATCTTTTTCCTTATTGATTACAACTTGTATCCGTTTGAATCCTGACTCCCTAATTAAAGGGAGTCCGAACATTGATTGATTCTGATTGACATTATTTCCATAACTATGTTTAATTAGCACTTCTTACCTTATTCTTCTACTGGTTTTAGACTATAAATACCTCTAGTCTTTGAATAACACAGCACGAACAAGAGACTGTTCTAAACTCTCTTACACATAGACATAGACACACAAAACTGATTTTGTGCACTCTTTTTCACAACAAAGAACTTTCACTATGCATCTCTTGTTCTTGCTTGCATTACTGGTTTCTTCATCATACTGGTATGTCTTGATTTAAGCTTCAGTCATCTAAACCAATATGTATATATTCATAGTTCAATTCTTGGCATTTCTTATATGTTTCTACTTGTGTTTCTACTGTTCAACATGCAATTAGAACTCTGAATCACTTTTACATGTCTACTGTTACCTTATCCTGCATGCTCAATGTGTCTCTCTACACTCAACCTTTGTTCTTTATGTGTATTTCCATGCCTATGTCTAATATGTTAGTCCAGTCATGGTGTTAGTTGTTTAGTTGATATGTTGCTCTAATTTGACACTTAGTCATATCCCCTGGATTCTTAGAAAACCCCTTTAATTATGTGTTTATGTGTAAGTTGTTTGCCTCACAGGCTGTGTACTTGTCCCTCAAACCCCCTCACCCTTGTTTGTGATTGCTGGACCATCATGGGTCCCCTGTGTGATGTTGGCTTTGTCTTTTTGAATTGTAAACTGTTTTTCAACAACTGAATCTCTTATTCTAAAAAGCTAATTTTTATTAAAAGTCCCTCTTCTTTTCAAACTATTTTTCAACTATGTTTTACTTAAACTCCCTGAATCATGAGCACATCTCACTACTCCTAGTTTCTTAAGTTCATCCCCCTTCGTGTGAGCACTGCCTTGGGGACCATTTGAGTACCCATTGAACTCTGACACACAAGGCTGGAATTCCTACACTGCACTTACTCATTCTTGGCTAGGGTACCTGGACTGCCTGGGATCCTTTGAGTTCCTTAGGAACTCTGACACACCCGGGGCTTATGAAAGGTTATGACATATAGCATTAAGGACTTGGAGACTTGGGACTATTGGTAGGCTCCATATAGTGTAACTTTTTAATTTTCTTATATGTAATTTGTGCAATACTGGTAAGTAATAACTAATTGTAAAAATGATCCTGGGGATGGATAGTGAAATGGGTGGGGAATTTGCATGCTATAGTATGGGTAGAAACCATGCATGTAGGTTTACTTTTCCTATATGCACAATAGTCACCATTCTTAGGATAACTTGTTACTCATGCATTAGATACCATGATAATTAGGTGTATTTCTTTCAGCATCTCATTACAATTGTATTCACTTAGAAATCATGTTCATAGGGTGAATAACAACAAAGTGGCTATCGTAACATTACTGCATTCTCACAACTGCATCACCTAGAAATCCTGCTTTTCTAGGATAAGTAATAACATTAACAACTATCCAAATCTTGCATTAGAGATCAGGTCCCTTAGGATATTATTTTCAGCGTGTTACTTATGACAAAATCTTGTGATTGAAAACGTACTTCGCATGAACACTTAGAAAATCATGTATTAGGTTCAGCAATCTAACAAAGAACCGTATTTTCTGTGAAACTACTACGTTTTGCTTTAAGTCAAAATGTTTTAACAAATGGATATTTCTAAAATACGTTTTGACGCTGAAATGCAACTGCATTTAGAAAATCATGTGTAGGTTTCGCATCATTCTGTATCTTGGTTGCATTCAGATACCATGTCTTTTAGGATTGCATTCATATTCGCTTAACACTCACCCCCCCCCCCCCCCCCCCCCCCTCTTTTAGCCTGGTTAAAGATTAAAACAGATTCACCCTGCTTAACAACTATTTTTCTAAACTGGAAACTAAAACAACATAACTGGAGCAGTTTTGGCACGCCTAGGCAAGCCTTAGGTTTTAAACTTGTTAAAATTGGAAACCTATTCCTTTATATTGTTTCTCTAACAACAGGTTAAAGTCAGTATTTAGAAACTGGTACAATTCCTTCTCTAAAATCAGTAATAAACTATCTCGCTACTGTATTCTCGCCTAGACATCATGCATTAGGATATGAAGTTAAAAGACCTTATGTATGTTTGAGTCGTGCTGATATATGCATAACTTGTGAAGGAATATCTGAGCCTCATATTTTCTTTTATGTGTTTTTCCCATATTTGTAGTCCTAACTGTCTTTGCTTGTCGTTTAGAATTTTGTCCTTTAAACCTAGGGGTTCAGCCTAGTACTCCCCTTTTAGGATAGTAGTCCTAGCCTCCTCCGGGACTGATAGGATGGGACGGGTAATAGCACGCAATAGAGTTCGTGACCAACGCACGTTTTAAATACCTTCACGGGGTGGGAAAGGGTAGAATATGGATATGATGACCGGTGCGCTAATACCACGTGTAGCCCCTCTTTGAGGAGTGACATACCGGGTATTGCATTGATGTGATCCATATTGTTTCAAACCTAGGATGTCTTTCTCTCAAATGTCTTACTAGTTCTTTCAAAAGTTAATAACTCCGATGCTTATTTGAAATCCCCTCTTATTTGAGCCGTTACTTGCCATTTTCTTATTGTACAAATTCACGAAAACCATTTGGCCGGGAACCATAGTTGTGGATCCTGAGGGGTGCCTAATACCTTCCCCTTGGGATAATTTCAAGCCCTTACCCAATCTCTGGTAATGCAAACTAGTCTTATGAGTTAATCACTCTAGGTGCCCTAACACACCTTAAAAATTGTTAGGTGGCGACTCTTCTTTTAACCCTCTTCCTTTAAAAGAAGTTGTTAGAATGTCATAAACCCGATCTCCGCTTAAAGGGAAAAAAGGGCGCGATAGCATGGCGACTCTTCTGGGGAATATACCTAGGCTTTTACCATTACAAATCGTTCCGTGAATTTGTACCTTTAATTTGTTTAATGCTTGCACCCCTTCCCCTTCCCTTTACATGTCATTAATTGTTTATTTCAGGTATTTATTTTTCTTACATGAACAAAATGGGCATGTCTCTTTGTTTTCTTTTTGTACCTACTTTCAATCATAACTGTTGTATTTATCGCTTTCCTTAACGTGCAAATACATGACTATCTGTTTAAATGCTTATTTATTGCATATCATGCTCGACATTCATACTCCACTCGTGCCAAACAAAATACTATAGCAACGCTTACAATGAGTGGCCGCGCTCTTCCTATATTATTACCCCTTAAATTCGGAAAGGCGTATTTGCGGTAAAACTAGTCGATCAGCGGTGCAGTCGATAGTTCCGTGCCTTCCCCCTTGAGTTGTCCGCTCAAGGGTACCAGTATAAAACCCCATAGAAACCTTACTCCGTTATACTGTTGCATGGATCATGGTCAAACTTAGCCAGGTTAACGTGTTGTCCGCACAATAGCCTTCAAGATAGCCTTGTCCAAAGTCCATTGGGTTTTCCTAGAACCCAAACGGATACCCTCACGCTCTGTGCATTTATTTGGAGAACTAAATGCTTCCTGCTAATTATTGGTGTTAAATAGTCTAGTCTTGTGGGGGTAAAGGGCCTAACCTTGTCTGTTTTGCAGAAAATGAGGCATGAAGTCCCCAGATTCAGCATGGTCACCAATATTCACCCTAGGCTGCTGAATTGGTGGGAAGACCTCCACTCTAGTGACAAAACTCTCGTCAGAAAACACCTGCTCAATCTACCATCTCTTCTAGATATCCAGCCAAACAAAATGATGATAGATGGTGCTACTCTGTTTTGGGATTGCGATAGGTCCTTGTTCTGCTTTGGGAACCTTGAAATGACACCTTTATTAGAGGAGATAGGAGGATTGGCCAATCTAGCTTCTCCAGGGTTGCTGATGCCTGAAAAATGCACGGGCAGGGGTTTCCTCAAAATGATGGGTCTGAAGAAGAATCCAGAATTGGTGTGTCTGAAGGATTCATACATCCCTTTCGACTATCTATATGAAAGGTACGGTCATAGCAAATCGTACCGCACCTACCAAGATGAGTTTGCCATCACCTCTCTAGGACATATCCATCGCCGAATGTTCGTGTTTATTGTGTGTTTTTTGGGTTTGATTGTGTTCCTAATGAAGAAGGAAAGAATACATACTAGGTTGGACATGGTAACTAAGACGCTAATGGAAGGGATAGACGGGCAGAACTTCAGCATTGTGCCCATGATCATCGCAGATATGTATCAGGCCCTAGAAATGTGTCAACGAGGAGCAAGGCATTTCGAAGGTTGCAACTTATTACTCCAACTCTGGCTCATAGAAAATCTGCAAAAAGGTGAATACCGACAAGACATTCATCGAAGGATTTGGGATGACCATATCGCTTTTCATCACCCAAAGCGAATGAACTATATTCCCGACATGTTCGCTCAGCAGGAGAATGCCAAAAGATGGGTTGAGTTATTTGGTAACTTAACCTAGGATCAGGTTCAATGGATGTTTGAGTGGTTTCCAACAGACGAGTTCATCATTCGGCCCCGAGACGCTTCATTTCTGATATTGATTGGTCTGAGGGGGACATACCCTTACGTCCCTCTGCGAGTTATAAGGCAAGCAGGTAGGAAGCAGGTCATACCTAGGGTCGAGAAAATAAGTCATCTTCGAGCAGACTTTCAAAATTATGATAGCCCTCAAAAGTGCCAATCTCAGCACCTATGGCACTGCAAGATTAGGCTTGAAAAAGACACCATCGAGCTAGACAGGTATCACGCCGGTTGCACTCCTTTCTATCTTGGTTGGTTAGAAAAAGATCTGGATGGTCGAATCGATCCGGGGTTCGTTCGAGGACACCGGGTTATAGACAAAAAGGCTAAAGCACAAGTCAAGTACAACCAACTGCGTAAAAGGATCCGTGAATGTGAGGATGATCACCACAAGATACATGAGTCCAACAAAAGGTTGATCGAGGAATGGAAGGACATGGCTATCAGCGCCAACAAGAGGTTGGGGTACTTGGAGCAAGGTATAGTTGAACTGGAGGAGAAATTCATCAAGAAGATTGAGACTTGCCAAAAGGCTGAGGGAGCTGAAGGGGGATACCTAGCCAGAACCTACCTACTGCTGGGACTTCGCGAGTTGGGAAAGCTGATCGAGGGAAGCAAGAATTCCAAATCTGGGGAAGGTCCTTCTGGGACCAAGTAGATAGGGGTGTCTTCTTTTGTCTTCTTCAATAATGTAATAAGGCCTATGGCCATTAGTTCCTTTTATTTTCTCATATTTAGAGTCGTTTTAAGGATTTGTCTATTTTCTTAATCAATAAAATGAGGCGTTTAGCATTTTAAGTTCTCCAAATCAATTTGTCGCTAGGCCTACCTCGGGCACAAAGAGGTCCCCAATTAGGACACGTTTTACATTTCCGCATTACGTGTTTAATTACTGCAACATTTTTCATAATCCTCACTGACTTGGTTACCTTTTGTTTTGTTTCTCTTACTGTTATTATCCCCTTCCCCAAAGGTTAGTTCGTGCATTCTGGCATCATCCGCCTACCGCACAAGATCCAAAGGGCCTCCACCTACTCCCCCTCTCAGTTCTCCCAAAGGTAGAAACAAGGGCAAAAGTAAGATGGCAGAATCTAGCGGTATCAGGAAGGAAAATACGGCTGAACAGGTAGAGGCCATTGACGGCCGGGGTATTCAAGTCTCGCATGAGAATATGTCACCATTAGAATAGAAATTGCTGAAATTTCAAGAGGAGCTCGACCAAGTCCGAAATTTGGCCAATCTGTCATTTTCCCTTAACGTCACAGACATCAACCCCACTCCTCTACAAAATATCCCAAAGCAACAGAACCATCCCACACCTCACCATCACTCCACTTCTCCAAAGAACCAAACTCTCCCTGCACCATGCAACACTTTCCACAACAACACTCCACCATCCATCCACGAACCTCAAAACCCCATGAAGGATCATTTCCATGCCTACGACAATCCCATCTACGTGGAAACTGTGACCCACTCCATTCCGCCTATCTCACATACATCCGAGTCTGATGAGAAGGACTTGCTTATCAAGAATCTGGCTGAGGAACTTAGAAAGCTGACTAGCCGAGTTCAGGGTGTTGAGGGAGTCAAGGGAATTGAAGGTTTGAACTATGAAAATCTCTGTATACAACCTGATGTCGAACTAACCGAGGGGTACAAACCTCCAAAGTTCGAGATGTTTGATGGTACTGGTGATCCGAGGGTCCATCTGAGGACCTACTGTGACAAATTGGTTGGCGTAGGAAAAGACGAAAGGAACCGCATGAAACTGTTCATGAGGAGTTTGAAGGGAGACGCACTATCTTGGTACATCAGTCAAGACCCCAAGAAATGGTCAAACTGGGTAAGCATGGCAACAAACTTCATGGACAGGTTTAGATTTAATACAGAGAATGCACCAGATGTGTTCTACATCCAAAACTTGAAGAAGAAGCCCACAGAAACCTTTCCCGAGTATGCTACTCGTTGGAGGTCGGAAGTTGCTAAAGTCAGACCTGCTTTAGAGGAAGAACAGATGAACAAGTTCTTTGTCCGAGCTCAGGACCCGCAATATTATGAACGGTTGATGATGGTTGAAGGCCACAAGTTCTCCGACATTATCAATTGGGAGAGCGAATTGAATAAGGTATTAAGAGCGGCATGGTTAAAAATTTTGAAGCTTTGCAAGACACTAACAAGGGTTTACAGTCCGGTGGTGTGTCTAAGAGACAAGATGTGGGAGCTGTAATGGTCGCACAACAAGCCTAATCCCCGCCCAAATACCAAGTCTACCCAACACTTCCTTTCACATATCAGCCAACCTCGAACTACCAAGAACCTTCACCTCCTTACCAAGCTCTACCGCCCACATACTAATCTCCACCACCCACATATCAACCTACCCCACATAGATATTCACAACCCGCTCATGTCTAGAACACCTATAATTCCCAGCCACCTCACTATCAATAACCCCCTGCCCGTCAAAACTTCCCTAGGCCTCGTCCTAACTTTGATCGCCTCCCTCCAAAGCAATATACCGCCATGGCCGAGCCCATCGACCAGTTGTATGAAAAGCTCAAAGCTGTTGGTTACGTCACACCTATCCCTGTGCCACCCCTGAGAACCCTTCTCAGTGGGTTAACCCAAACAAATCTTGTGCATACCATTCTGGCATGAAAGGGCACACCATCGAAGAAGTCCGCTCTTTGAAAGATAAGATACAGACCCTCATTGATAACAAGATTATTGTGGAAAAAGACTCCGTTCCGAATGTCCACAACAACCCTTTACTAGACCATAAGGGTGGAGGTATCCATATGATTGAGATAGATGATGATTGGGACCCCGAGGGGTCGATCGGGTTGATCGCAGAAGACAATGACCCAAAGAAACCTGTAGTCACTCTCAACCCGATCATAGTCTAGATTCATCCATCTGAGAATGCCGAGGTGAATATGTCTATCCCACTTGAGTTTGAAGCAGCGCCACCTGCAAAGGCGAAGGCGCCAATGCTAATTGAAGTTGAGTTTGTATCTCCAGCAAGCGCACCAGCACCGCTCGAGGTTGCAGTCCTGCCACCCCTAACATACACTCCAGTTGAAGTAAGAATGGCCACGCCGATTCCAGTAGCAATGTCAACCACACCACTTTTCTATTCAAATGCTATCCCTTGGGATTATACAGCCGAGGCGAGAAGGAAAGGTAAAAACAGGTCTGAGGAAGCCATCGCAGCACAGGGTATGACGAGAACCGGCAGAGTCTATACCCCTGAACATCTGGTCGAGTCAAGCAAGCAAGCTGCCAATCGCCCTCCCCTTATTGAAACAGGTTCGGATGATCTTTGGAGAAAAATACAGGCTAAGGAGTATTCGGTCATCGACCAACTAAACAAGACATCAACGCAGATATCTATTCTCTCTTTGCTGCAGAATTCTAAGATGCACATAAATGCTTTGTTAAGCGTATTGAGTGAAGCATACGTGCCAACATCACTAGTGGAGAAATGTCCAACATGGTGGGCCAGGTATTGGAAAGTCACAAAATTACCTTTCATGAAGACGAGTTACCACCTGAGGGATTGGGACACAACAAAGCATTGCACATCACCGTGCAATGTGAAGATCATTTCATCACGAGGATCTTGGTCGATGGAGGTTCCAGTCTTAACATGTGTCCATTGATAACACTCAAGAAATTGGGTAAAGGACTACATGAGATAAGAGAGGGAGCAATCAACGTGAAAGCCTTCGACGGGTCTCAAAGATCTACCATGGGGGAAATCAGTCTATTCCTACAGATGGGACCAACCTGGTTCGAGGTGGACTTCCAAGTAATAGACGTGCCGGTCATCTTACAACTTGCTGTTAGGACAACCCTGGATCCATGCTGCTGGGGCCGTCACATCAACACTACATCAGGTGGTGAAATTCGAGTGGAGCCACCAAGAGGTGATCATCCACGGCGACGGTAGCCACCCTATTTACAGTCGCCAAACTATCCATGTGATTGGCGGGAAGAGAAAACTGGGTGGAGGAACTTATCACCATATTGAGCGAGTCAATGCCATTGAAGAGGACAAATAGTGGGATAGCAAGATCGAGAGCATCCGGAACTGGGGAGGATACGAGCCAGGTAAAGGGCTCGGTAAGAACCTCCAAAGGATCACGAAGCCCATAAAACTCAAGAAACATAGTACTACTTTCGATTTGGGGTACGAATATACATGGGAAGAATTCAAAAACTGGTCGCCGCCATGGCACGATCATCACTACCTCCTGGAATAGCCGATACCCCATCTGGAGCAGACCTTTAAGCAGGCCGACATCGCTTATGGATGAGATGAAGAGGAAGCACTTGCAGCGATGAGGAATTTGTTTTTGGAAGACAGCGGTATGGATTGCTGTGTTGTTCTCGAGGAGGAGGGGGAGGAAGGCCATTCCGTACGGGCAGTAAGAAAGGGAACATATCTCAAGAACTGGTCTATCAGGACCACCAAAGCCCACCGAGCCTCGGGGTAGCAAGGCTAAAAACAAGCATTATTTACTGTTTTATTTACTAAACGATTTTCTTTCTCTGCATTTTTCAATTCCCGCAATAAGATCTTCAATGTTCAAAACAAGTTATTCAATTTATCAAAGCATTTTCAATTTTCTTTATGAATCCGATATTTATTGTTACCGTTTTCTCTCATTACTTTATCTATATAGCATTACTATTACTTTACTTGATGAACCGATGACTGTGACGTGCAATGAGGCAACACAACAAATGGACATTGATTCAAACCAAGACGATATACCCGACAATATTGTTAAAGAGGTTGAAAACTTTGAAAATAGACCTAAGTTCAACTTGGATGAAACTGAGGTTGTCAACCTGGGAGATTCAGAAAACGTCAAGGAAACACGAATCAGTATCCATTTGTCACCGTCAGAGAAGAAAGAGTATACAGAGTTTCTATGGGAGTATGAGGACATATTCGCCTGGTCGTATGATGACATGACTGGTCTAAATACGTCCATTGTGGCTCACAAACTGCCGGCCAATCCGACATGTCCACCGGTAAAGCAAAAGCTCAGAAAGTTCAAACCTGACATGAGCTTGAAAATCAAAGAAGAAGTTACCAAGCAGATAAACGCCAAAGTTCTCCGGGTAGTTGAGTACCCGACATGGTTAGCCAACATCGTACCTATGCCAAAGAAAGACGGGAAGGTCAGAGTCTGTGTCGACTACCGGGATCTCAACCGGGCCAGTCTGAAAAATGACTTCCCCTTGCCAAACATACACATTTTAATTGACAACTGCGCTAAACATGAGCTATAGTCCTTCGTAGATTGCTTCGGTGGTTATCATCAAATCTGTATGGATGAGGAAGATGCTGAGAAAACAGCGTTCATCAAGCCCTGGGGACTGTACTGTTACAAAATGATGCCATTCGGTATAAAGAATACAGGGCCACCTACATGAGGGCCATGACTACCATATTCCATGAAATGATTCACAAAGAGATCGAGGTGTATTGGACGACGTCATTATCAAATCAAAGGAAGTTGCTGACCACATGGAAGATTTGAGGAAGTTCTTCAACAGATTGAGAAAATATAATCTGAAGCTGAACCCCACAAAGTGTGAATTCGGGGTTCCTGCTGGGAAGTTTCTGGGATTCATTGTGAGCCGCTGGGGAATAGAATTGGATCCGTCAAAGGTCAAAGCCATTCAAGAACTACCACTGCCAAAGAACAAGAAAGATGTTATGAGCTTCTTGGGGAGGCTCAATTACATCAGCCGATTCATAGCACAATCTACAGTCATCTGTGAGCCGATCTTCAAAATGCTAAGGAAGGACGCTGCGACTAAGTGGACCGAGGATTGTCATAAGGCTTTCGACAGAATCAAGGATTATCTATCCACACCGCCGGTCTTGGTGCCACCTGAGCCAGGTAGGCCCCTGCTACTCTACCTTGTCGTACTGGATGGAGCTTTCAGTTTCGTTTTGGGACGACATGATGAAACAAGGAGAAGAGAGCAAGACATTTACTATCTCAGGAAGAAGTTCACTCCGTACGAGGCCCAGTATTCTTTGCTAGAACGCACTTGCTGCGCTTTGACTTGGGTCGCTCAGAAACTGAGGCACTACTTCCGTGCCTACACAACATATCTCATATTGAGGATGGATCCATTGAAGTACATCTTTCAGAAGCCCATGCCCGCTGGAAAGCTATCCAAGTGGAAAATCCTGCTGAGTGAGTTCGACATTATTTATGTGACTCAAAAACCGGTCAAGGGATAGGTATTAGCAGACCATCTTGCTGAGAATCCAGTCGACGGAGAATACGAACCCCTGAAAACGTATTTTCCTGATGAAGAAGTACCATTCATAGGAGAAGACATTGCAGAATCCTACGACGGTTGGAGAATGTTCTATGATGGCGCAACAAACTTCAAAGGAGTCGGCATCGGAGTAGTCTTAATATCAGAAATATGTCAGCATTATCCCGTATCCGCCAAACTCAGGTTTCCCTGCACCAACAACATGGCTGAATATGAGGCCTGTATCTTAGGGCTCGGCCATTGACATGAACGTCCAGGAGGTGTTAGTGATTGGTGACTCAGATCTATTGGTACATCAGGTACAAGGAGAATGGGCAACCAAATATTCCAAGATACTACCCTATCTACATCACGTTCAGGAGTTGAGAAAGAGGTTCACAAAGATAGAGTTCCGGCATGTCCCCAGAATCCAGAATGAGTTCGCTGATGCTCTAGCTACCTTGTCATCTATGATTCAGCATCCAAACAAATCTTTCATTGATCCCATTCCAGTGAAAATTCACAATCAACTGGCCTACTGTGCCCATGTCGAAGAAGAAGCGGACGGAAACCCTTGGTTCCATGACGTCAAGGAATATTTGGCAAAAAGAGAATACCTAGAACTTTCAAATACCACCCAGAAACGCACGCTTTGGAGATTGTCTGATAACTTCTTTCACAGTGGAGGAATCCTATATCGGAGGACTCCTGATTTAGGGCTATTAAGGTGTGTGGATGCAAAAGAAGCATCAAAACTATTGGAAGAAATTCATGCTGGGACTTGCGGTCCACATATGAACGAGTTTGTATTAGCGAAGAAGATACTCCGAGCTGGTTACTTCTGGATGACCATGGAAACAGACTGCATCCAGTACGTCCGAAAATGCCACCGCTATCAGATACATGGAGATATGATAAAGGTACCTCCGAGTGAGCTTAATGCAACAAATTCACCATGGTCGTTTGCCGCCTGGGGCATGGACGTCATCGGACCAATCGAGCCTGCCGCCTCCAACGGACACAGGTTCATTTTGGTCGCCGTTGATTACTTTACTAAATGGGTCGAAGCAGCTTCCTACAAAGCAGTTACCAAGAAAGTCGTGGCTGACTTTGCCCTTGACCGCATTGTTTGTCGGTTCAGAGTTCCAGAGTCAATCATCACTGACAATGGCTCTAATCTCAACAGTGACTTGATGAAAGCCATGAGTGAAACATTCAAGATCAAACACAAAAACTCCACAGCCTACAGACCTCAGATGAATGGAGTTGTAGAAGCCGCTAACAAAAACATCAAGAAGATACTAAGGAAGATGATAGAAAAGCACAAGCAATGGCATGAGAAGTTATCATTTTCCTTATTGGGATATCGCACCACAGTCCGCACATCAACCGGGGCAACTCCCTATATGCTGGTTTATGGTACAGAGGCTGTTATTCCTGCCGAAGTTGAGATTCCATCTCTGAGAATTATACAAGAAGCTGAGCTCAGCGACGCGGAATGGGTAAGAAGCCATTATGAGAAACTGGCCCTCATAGACGGAAAGAGAATGAATGCAGTTTGTCATGGTCAACTCTACCAGAACAGAATGTCCAGAACCTTTAACAAGAAAGTCAAGCCAAGATGATTCACACCAGGGCAGCTAGTGCTAAATAAAATCTTTCCTCACCAAGACGAAGCCAAAGGGAAGTTTTCTCCCAACTGGCAGGGTCCGCACATGGTTCACAGAGTGCTGACAGGAGGAGCACTCGTACTTGCAGAAATGGATGGAGAAGTTTGGCCAAAATCAATCAATTCAGATGCAGTCAAGCGCTACTATGTGTAATTCCATATGCTTTTGTCAACAATGTAAATTGAACTACGCCTGACCTGATTCCCGTTTAAGAGGGGATACGTAGGCACCCCTATGGGTTCAGTCACAATTCAATAAAAAATTCATTTTTCCCACGAATGGAAACTGGGGCAGATTTTGAGGAGGACCCTCAAAATTCTGAAGCAAGTTCAGCCAATCGCCGCACGAGCAATAGCCAGAAGTATTCACCCATCAAAATGGGGCAGAATTTTGAGAAGGACCCTCAAAATTCCGTAGCAGGAGAGGTTGCAATGTCTCGGACCGCGTCCCGGTCATCAGTTAATCTAAAAAAATTATTTTTGGATTATATGCTTATAAATCATGCATATTTATTTTTTGAAACAGCTTGTTTAGCAAACGCTACCCCAGTGATACAGACAGTATCATAACGATCAAGTGAGCAAGTCAAGTAAAGCCAGCAGGAACGCGAACTAACCTTTCCCCTTATAGAACTAACGATTTTTCTTTGGATGCAGGCACAAAGATGGCAAAGGCCCCAAAACATATTATCCTCCCGAAGAACACACATTGCTCAAAGACACACTTCTCAAGCTTGTCGCACACGCCGACATTTATTACCATCACAAACGGCACTTCACTTATCGCAATACTCACAACAAACACATCGCCGCAATTTATCACCAGCTAAGAACTCCTATCCGCATTTTTATTTTTTGTACTTACATTGCATAAGGCTACCATTCTGCCTTCCGAGGTTGAACGCTACCTCCATCTGCATCTGCATTGCATAAGGCTACCTTTCTGCCTTCCGAGACTAAGCGTTGTCTCCATCTGCATCTGCATTGCATAAGGCTACCTTTATGCCTTCCGAGGTTAAACGCTACCTCCATCTGCTTCTGCATTGCATAAGGCTACCTTTCTGCCTTCCGAGGTTAAACGCTACCTCCATCTGCATCTGCATTGCATAAGGCTACCTTTCTGCCTTACGAGGTTAAACACTACCTCCATCTGCATCTGCATTGCATAAGGCTACCTTTCTACCTTCCGAGACTAAACGCTACCTCCATCTGCATCTGCATTGCATAAGGCTACCTTTCTGCATTTCGAGGTTAAACGCTACCTCCATCTGCATTTGCATTGCATAAGGCTACCTTTCTGCCTTCCGAGGTTAAACGCTACCTCCATCTACATCTGCATAAGGCTACCTTTCTACCTTCCAAGGTTAAACGCTATCTCCATCTGCATCTGCATTTATTTCTTGCATAAGGCTACTATTCTGCCTTCCGAGGTTAAACGATACCTCCATCTGCATTTGTATAAGGCTACCATCCTGCCTTCCGAGGCTAACGCTGCCTCCCATTTACTTTTCAAAGCAATCACTGTCTCTGTCATTATTTACTTCGCTTCCTTTCGGGCTAAGCTCTGCCCCTTTAATATTCAAGACTAAGCTTTGTCTTGTTAGCATCATACTATTGCATTTTCATGGGCTGAAATATCGCCAACCTATCCAAAGGCATCATCGTTCGGAGGCACCATCTTCATGGCCCGAGAACATCATTTCATGGCCTAAGGATCTATTTTATCAGTTTGCATATCATCATTCAAAGGCATCATGGTTCGGAGGCACTATCTTCATGGCCCGAGAACATCATTTCATAGCCTGCGAATCTCGCATCAAGCGATTCATGGCCCAGGACATCATGGTCTAAGAACGTCATCCTCAATCGTCCGAAGACAACATTCATAGTCCAATGGGAATTTGCATCATGTTTAAATTACGCACAAATATGCTTGTTATTCATTTGCAGGAAATTCGGCTAGGAATAGCCAACCAGGCAGGAGCGAACTGCTCCAGTTCTCGTAACTATCCCGTAAGCCATTTTGTTCACCTTGCCTCGCACCTTGCGTCCGTCCTTATAAAACGTCACCGGTATACTTCGCTGGTGACTCCCGAACTACATACGGCCTGATTCCTGTAAAACTAGGGATATGTAGGTAGCTCAGAAGCCAGGGTGTGGCGTACATCTTTCATACTATTTCCACTCGGTCAAAATTGGCAATCATATCTTTACTTGACAACTCTTTCATCCTTTCCGGGTAAAGAGGGGAAACTGTTGATACCCAATTTTCCTAAAATTATTTTAAAATTTGCATGTATACCTTCAAAATCACTCTTTATAATAATTGGTATTTTCCCATAATTTTCGTATTTTTAGTCAAATTATTTTCCTGTTTATTTAATATTTTATATTCCATAATTATTCATAAATAATGTTATAAATAATTTTAAGACATTTTCTTTCTCAATATATTATTTATAATACTATTTAATTCCCTTAGAATTTAATTATTTCACAAATTGGCCAATATTGGCATTATTTAGCTAATTACATCAAGTTTTGCAATTATAGCACAAATGCGCATTTATACCATTTTAAAATCAATAACTGATCATTTTATATTTTTTATATTAATTAATCACCTTAATTTCATTTATTTAGTCTTAATCTGATTTTACACAATTATTAGCCATTTTTTATTAATTAATTATCGTATTTTAAGGGTATTTAACGTTTAGCCCCATTTATTTAAATTATAACCAATTTTTAAACCCAACCCACCTGACCTTTAACCCATAACTGACCCAGCCCAAACCAACCCCGTACCCGGCCCAGCTCCAAATCAATCTCAGTCGTTGATCAAATAAGATCAACGGCCCAGATATCCCTTACCATAATTAAACCCCAAGTACCCCCCTCCCCCCAGACCGACCCCTCATTTCCCATCTCTCATTCTCTCTCTATCTCTCTCTAGTGCTCGTGCTCTCCGGTTCTCTCTAGAACCTTCCCTTGGCTTCTCTCTTCCGATGAAGCTCGTTCATCTTCTCCGGCTGGTTCTCTCACCGGAAACCATGGCCTCCATCATTTCCTAGTTATTTGTTCACCTTGTACCGGTCTAGTGATACCCTAAAGCCCTCAGGCCAACCTGGAGCGGTTCACTCACCTCTCATGGTCCCTCAGGACACTTTTCGGCCATCCCCGGCCGTCTGAGTAAAAGCTACGACCTTTCTGGCGAAAGTCGGCGACATCTTTGAGGTTTTTATTACTTCTCTGGGTTCCATGAAACCCTAACTCCTATATCTCTTCGATTTCTTCTAGACCTACCTTAGATCTATGTATATTACGAAGCTTTTACATGTTTTCTTTGAACAAAAAACTCTTCTACTTTGAACGAGCTTTCACTTAAAAACTAGGGTTTCATAATCCCCTTTTAAAAAAAATTGATTTTTTGCTTCTGTTTAAATGTCATTCTATCATTCTTTTATTATTCAACGATTTATTTAAAGTTTTCTTTCGTTTTAACTTACTTTATTGAAAACCTTAATCTTTCCCCAAATTCTGAGTCCATTTTGTGACTGATATGTTGTTTAAATGCACGAACTCTTATCTCTCATAGATTTTAAGCTTCTCTGCTATTTTTATCCTATTGTAGCTGTTAAGGTTTATGATCTCTGTGTTTCTATCATGTTCAATGCTATTACTTTGTCTCTGAACTTATGTGATTCTTATTTTACCTAGGGTTTTCAATCTTCTACTGTTCCCTACTACTTGCCTAGGGTTTCGCTGATTTTGTGATATTCATTGCTTAACAGACTTGGTAACTTGTTGTATCGACCCTTACGTGGTATTCTCTATTGATTCTATTGATTTCCCTCAGAGCTTTGATATCTTTTCTCAAAGCTGTAACTCGTATGTGTTTTCCTTTGAACTTTTCTGATTTTGAATTACTTCCTTACATGTGAGATGTTTTCCTTAGTTAGGCACTGATATCCTGTGATTTTCAGTCTCATCCGTGATTCTTTGGCTGATTTTCATAACTAAAATTGCATTTTACCATATTTATGTGCCTAAATATGCTTTCAATTATTTTACATATACTTTCTTTATTTGGAGTATTCTATATTCAACCTTATTACATGCCACATGCTTTAATATGGTAAAGTCAGTCTTGAGTTGATCCTTTTTCTTATTTATTACAACTTGTATCCGTTTGAATCCTGACTCCCTAATTAAAGGGAGTCCGAACATTGATTGATTCTGATTGACATTATTTTCATAACTATGTTTAATTAGCACTTCTTACCTTATTCTTTCACTGGTTTTAGACTATAAATACCTCTAGTCTTTGAATAACACAGCACGAACAAGAGACTGTTCTAAACTCTCTTACACACAGACATAGACACACAAAACTGATTTTGTGCACTATCTTTCACAACAAAGAACTTTCACTATGCATCACTTGTCCTTGCTTGCATTACTGGTTTCTTCATCATACTGGTATGTCTTGATTTAAGCTTCAGTTATCCAAACCAATAGGTTTCTATTCATAGTTCAGTTCTTGGCATTTCTTATATGTTTCTACTTGTGTTTCTGCTGTTCAACATGCAATTTGAACTCTGAATCTCTTTTACATGTCTACTGTTACCTTATCCTGCATGCTCAATGTGTCTCTCTACACTCAAACTTTGTTCTTTATGTGTATCTCCATGCCTATGTCTAATATGTTAGTCCAGTCACGGTGTTAGTTGTTTAGCTGTTATGTTGCTCTAATTTGACACTTAGTCATATCCTCTGGATTCTTAGAAAACCCCTTTAATTATGTGTTTATGTGTAAGTTGTTTGCCTCACAGGCTGTGTACTTGTCCCTCGAACCCCCTCACCCTTGTTTGTGATTTCTGGACTATCATGGGTCCCTTGTGTGATGCTGGCTTTGTCTATTTGAATTGTAAACTGTTTTTCAACAACTGAATCTCTTATTCTAAAAAGATGATTTTTATTAAAAGTCCCTCTTCTTTTCAAACTATTTTTCAACTATGTTTTACTTAAACTCCCTGAATCATGAGCACATCTCACTACTCCTAGTTTCTTAAGTTCATCCCCCTTCGAGTGAGCACTGCCTTGGGGACCATTTGAGTACCCATTGAACTCTGACACACAAGGCTGGCATTCCTACACTGCACTTACTCATTCTTGGCTAGGGTACCTGGACTGCCTGGGATCCTCTGAGGTCCTTAGGAACTCTGACACACCCGGGGCTTATGAAAGGTTATGGCATATGGCATTAAGGACTTGGAGACTTGGGCCTATTGGTAGGCTCCCTATAGTGTAACTTATTAATTTTCTTATATGTAATTCGTGCAATACTGGTCTGTAATAACTAATTGTAAAAACGATCCTGGGGCTGGATAGTGAAATGGGTGGGGAATATGCATGCTATAGTATGGGTAGAAACCATGCATGTAGGTTTACTTTTCCTATATGCACAATAGTCACCATTCTTAGTATAACTTGTTACTCATGCATTAGATACCATGATAATTAGGTTTATTTCTTTCAGCATCTCATTATAATTGTATTCACTTAGAAATCATGTTCATAGGGTGAATAACAACAAAGTGGCTATCGTAACATTACTGCATTCTCACAACTGCATCTCCTAGAAATCCTGCTTTTCTAGGATAAGCAATAACATTAACAACTATCCAAATCTTGCATTATAGATTAGGTCCCTTAGGATATTATTTTCAGCATATTACTTATGACAAAAATCCTGTGATTGAAAACGTACTTCGCATGAACACTTAGAAAATCATGTATTAGGTTCAGCAATCTAACAAAGAACTGAATTTTCTGTGAAACTACTACGTTTTGCTTTAAGTCAAAATGTGTTAACAAATGGATATTTCTAAAATACGTTCTGACGCTGAACGCATCTGCATTTAGAATAACATGTGTAGGTTTCACATCATTCTGTATCTTGTTTGCATTCAGATACCATATCTTTTAGGATTGCATTCATATTCGCTTAACACTCACTTCCCCCCTCTTTTAGCCTGGTTAAAGATTAAAATAGATTCACCCCGCTTAACAACTATATTTCTAAACTGGAAACTAAAACAGCATAACTGGAGCACTTTTGGTACGCCTAGTCAACCCTTAGGTTTTAAACTTGTTAAAATTGGAAATCTATTCCTTTATATTGTTTGGCTACCAACAGGTTAAAGTCAGTATTTAGAAACTGGTACAATTCCTTCTCTAAAATCAGTAATAAACTATCTCGCTACTGTATTCTCGCCTAGACATCATGCATTAGGATTTGAAGTTAAAAGACCTTATGTGTGTTTGAGTCGTGTTGATATGTGCATAACTTGTGGAGGAATATTTGAGCCTCATATTTTCTTCTATGTATTTTTCCCATATTTGTAGTCCTAACGATCTTTCCTTGTCGATTAGAATTTTGTCTTTTAAACCTAGGGGTTCAGCCTAGTACTCCTCTTTTAGGATAGTAGTCCTAGCCTCCTCCGGGACTGATAGGATGGGACGGGTAATAGCACGCAATAGAATTCGTGACCGACACACGTTTTAAATACCTTCACGGGGTGGGAAAGGGTAGAATATGGATATGATGACCGGTCCGCTAATACCACGTGTAGCCCCTCTTTGAGGAGTGACATACCGGGTATTGCATTGATGTGATCCGTATTGTTTCAAACCAAGGATGTCTTTCTCTCAAATGTTTTACTAGTTCTTTCAAAAGTTAATAACTCCGATGCTTATTTGAAATCCCCTGTTATTTGAGCCGTTACTTGCCACTTGCTTATTGTACAAATTCACGAAAACCATTTGGTCGGGAACCACAATTGTGGATCCTGAGGGGTGCCTAATACCTTCCCCTTGGGATAATTTCAAGACCTTACCCAATCTCTGGTAATGCAAACTAGTCTTATGAGTTAATCACTCTAGGTGCCCTAACGCACCTTAAAAATTGTTAGGTGGCGACTCTTCTTTTAAACCTTTTCCTTTAAAAGGAGTTGTCAGAATGTCATAAACCCGATCTCCGCTTAAGGGGAAAAGGGGGCGCGACATCTGAGAGTGATGGAGTTGGTGTAGATGTTCATGATGATAATCAATATGGTTCTGATGTACATGAATAGTTTGGGGAGTGCAGGGAAGTGTTGAGGAAGCATAGGAGGAAAATGAGTGAAAGGCCTAAAGATAAGGGTGACATAAATCTAGGAGATGCTAGTATAGACAGTGGGTTTGATGAGTTGAGGGTTGAGAACAATAAAATAGGTATGAAGGGTTAGTTGGGGCTCATGAACCAAATTTTGGTTCTTCTGATGCTGAATGTTTTTCTTTAGATGAGGAAAATGAGTATGATGAAGAACACAAGAGAAAAATTGACAAAGAAGAGAAAACAAAAGGTTGATATTTGATCCAACTATCAAGAAAGTAACATGAGAGTTGGGCCTTATTTTTGAAAGTGTCATCGAGTTTAGATGGGTTGTATCTAGTTATGTTGTCCAGAAAGGTGTTCAAATTGAAAAAATCATTGATGAACCTGGAAAAGTGAGTGTAAGATGTAAGAGTGGTTATCCATGGAATCTCTTTGCTAGAAAAGATAGCAGATCAAACAATTTCAAAGTGGAGCGGTATTGTCCTGTCCATAAGTGTTATAGGACCAACAAGAACAAGCTTTACAACTCTAGATATCTAGAAAAGCATTACACGGATAAAATATCTCCCAGCCAAATAAAAGGGTTTGGGAGTTGACAAAGCTGATTAAACAAGAACTGGACATGTATGTTGGTAGGTCAACTGTCCATAGAGATAGGGCCAAGGTTTTGAATGAAATAATTGGAGATATTCAGAAAGATTTTCAAGGATTGTATGACTATAGGGATGTCGTTTTACATACTAATCCTGGCACAACTTGTACTGTAAAGGCAATAAATAATGGTGATGGAAAACATGTGCTCCATTCCTTTTATGTGTGTTTATGTGCCATGAAGAAGGGCTAGATGGAAGGTTATAGAAGAATTATTGGTCTAGATGGTTGTTTCTTAAAAGGAATGTGCAAGGGACAACTACTTGTAGTTATGTCTAAAGATGGAAATAATCAGATGTTTCCAATTGCTTGGACCATTGTAGAGGTTAAGAACACTTACACTTGGAGTTGGTTTATCAAGTGTTTGATTGATGACTTGATGCTGCAGGAAGGTAGAAATCTCACCATTATGTCTGACATGCAGAAGGTAATATCTGTTGTGTTTGATTTATAACTAAGGCATTTTATGACTAATGTAACTAATGAATTTTCTAACTTTTGCTTAATATGCAGGGCATACATAAGGCAGTAAATGATTTGTTGCCTGAAAGTGAACATAGGTGGTGTGATAGTCATATTTTAGCAAACTGGTCACATAATTGGAGATGTTTGGAAAGAAGAAAATACTTCTGGAGGTGTTCAAGATCATCATGTGTTGCTGCATTGAATAGCCAAATGGATAAGCTGAACTAGCTTGGTAATGAGATATGTGAGAGTCTGCTCACTTATAATAAGGAAACCTAGGTAAGAGCGTACTTCAACTGTAACATTAAGTGTGATGTAATTGACACCAACATGTGTGAAACCTTTAATACATGAATACTATCTAAGAGATACAAGACAATTATCATAATGTTTGGAAGAAATAAGAGTGAAGATGATGGAGAGGGTAGGGAAGTTGAGGGAGTTTGCAAACACATGGATATGTGATATATCTCCCATTCCTATGAAAGTATTTCAAGAAAACATGGTTCATTCAATGAAGTGTACATCAGGTGGAATGGTGATGTTGGCTATGAGATTGAGGATGTTCCACATAAGCATTGAGTGAATATGAAAAATCAAACATGCAGCTGTAGGTCATGGATGCTTAAGGGTATCCCTTGTGCTCATACAATTGCTGCAATGCACTTCAAAGAGATTGAGCATCTTAATTACATATCACCTTGGTACCATAAATCAACTTACCTGAAAGCATACTCGACATTTATCCAACCAGTGCCTAGCATGATAATGTGGCAAACATCTACCAATCCACCCATTGAGCCTCCACCAATTAAGAATATGCCTGGCAGATCCAAGAAGAAGAGCAGAAGAGAAGAAACATAACATCCTAAATCTGGCAAGTTATCAAGGAGGGGTATGGAAAAGTGCTGCTCAAATTGTGGTGGTTATGGACACAACAAAAGAGGATGCTCCAAGGATCCAAGACCTGCAGATTCTACTCCTGAAAATGCTTCTTTCACAAGAGGGAGAGCTCAGAATAGTTCTGCTCCTGTTACAAGTTCCACTCCTGCTACAAGTTCTACTACTACACAAGCTACACTTGTTCCACATAATTCAACTGGAAGAGGCAGGGGCAGAAAAAATGTTCCAGCTACTGGTTATAGTAGGAAAAGAGGGACCGGAAGAGGTAGGGACAACTCTGGGTTTTAACCATTCCAAGATGGCTCTGGCTTTAAGACTTTTTTCTGTAAGTATTGCACAATTTCAACTTATGCACTTTGTTGTGATTATTATTAATCAAGTCCTTTTCTTGGCAGTCTGGTGGTGGTATTCAAAGAGTGGTTACAACTTGTCAAAAGAGGTCTTCTGTGATATTCGAGAGTGTGCTTACAAACCAACCAAATGAGTCAAGTGGAATGGCAAACCAGCCATTACGATAAGGCAACTCCAAAGAGCTGTTGCATCCCAACCAACCTCAGTCAAGCAAGCTCATCCTCTCAGCCGACTAAAACTAATTTGCATGTTGTGTTAATTATGTGATGCTAAGTTTGTTTTGAAGTCTAGTGTAATTTTTGAACAATAGAATTGCAACCAAACTGTTAAGGTTTCTATTGGCAGCTATTATATGTTATGTTTAATGTTGTTGAACACCTTTCTTTTTGTAATGGAAGCAGTTTGTGATTATCTTGATGGCATTTTTAGCTTTTATATGCTATGGTAGTCTTTATTGAACGGCATGTGAATATAGCTGCAACTGAAGCACAAGTTATGAATGATGAAAACATAAGTTGCAGCTATGTCATCAAGCTATATAAAAACTGCAGTTATGAATGCTAAAACATTAGTTGCAACTGAAGCACAAGTTAATGAATCCTACTGTAATACTTAGCAAATGAACACACAACCATTACCAACACCATCAACAAAAGATATGGAAGAATAAACTTCTTTCATTAACACAAAATATTACACTTCAAGAAGATGCAAAAGGATTACACTTGCAACAAGGGTGAAAAGAACCTAACTACTACGATAGATGGTTCATAGACCATTTTATAGGTTTTTACATCATGTAACAGTCTTTGGTGCCAATCATAATCCCCTTGAATACAATTACGATTAACATCAAACTTTTCAATCGCCTCCAATTTCTTTGATTTCTACTTGTCTTCACGAATGCATCCAACACCTTTTTTTTTAAGCAACCCCAAGATAACACCTTTTAAGTGCTCCAGAGTAGGAGGATAGAACCATACAAAAAAATTATACCACATACCACTATCCTTCTGGAAATAAGAAGATTTCAGTGTTAAAAACTCAAAAATAAAAAATTAATTAAACCAGATTTGTAATACTAAGCTTACCTCATAGAATCTACACCCATAAAAGCGATGACCAGGATTATCGATGTTCCATGAAATTACAAGCACAACTTCTTCACCATATCGACAAATATGCTTATAATTACGCATTAGACAGGAACCCAAGATTTTCAATTTTGGGCGAAAACTCAAAGAAAGGGTTCTAAATTGATAATACACTCTAATTTAAAGATGAATTATACAAGATAAAGAAGAGTGAGGAAGAAGAAGAAGAAGAAGAAGAAGAAGAAGAAGAAGCTTTGAAGCTAATGGCTGAGGAGAAATATCGAAGACTACAATGGTTGAGAAGACAAACAGGTTTAATGTTGAACACCCATTTTAATTTAACGGCTAAAAGAGCCGTTAAGATCAAATCTGGACCATTGATAATTATCAGCTACTATTTAATAAATACTTCCACGCGCTTTTGTGTTGCTGTTTTACACGTACAAAGGGCTGGTCAAGTTTGGGGGGTCTTAGACACACTTGGGAAAGATTGGATGTGTAAAGCTTTACCCGTATTTGTTGGGTGTTTAACAAGAATTTGACTAAAATGTTGATGAGGTAACTATGCATTTTGCCTAAATAAAATATAAAACAAGCAGCTCTTCCTTCCAATGATGTAATTAGCAGAAGCGTTAAAATTTACAATAAACTGAATAGACGTCTACTATGAATCAATTTAAAAAACTAAATCAATCTGATGCTACTAATATCTCTTGGTTGAATATTAGCGAACTGAAAAGTTGTACTTATTCGAAAATTTTAACCCCCACCTGCAATCGCAAAAAATTAATTTTTTTTATGTTGACCCGCCCCGCACTCGCATATGTTTAAACCCGCATCGCCCTGCATATGTATAAAATCGCACCTCACCGCACCCGCCCCGCACCCGCACCGCCCCGCACCCGCACCGCCCCATTGTCATCCCTAATATTTTTTATAATTGATCTAATATTATTTGCTAGCCCCATGCTCCAGAAATGTTGAATATTGCACTTGGTTAAATGTTTGAGGAGTTATTTACCCGAAAAAAGGGAACAATTTCCGTTAGATACTTTTTCTCTCTTTGTAGTGGTGCACATATATTTTAAAAATCTTAAATCCACATCTTTAGGGGGCGTACGCATGAATTTTTGTAAGCGGTGTTGAAATTTATACAAATGCGGGAAATAACTTCAATTATCATTCTTCTAGACAAAAGATATTCTTAGTCTATTTGTTTTGTTGAGATTCAAGTTAGAAAAGGTCCTGGGTTTAATTTTACTTTATCTTAGTTTTCAACCATACATGCTCTCTCAAATATTTGCAAAAAAAATAATATTATTTGAGGTTCGAACGTTTGACTTGCTAGAACAAAATCAAGCACATAACCAACATACCAAAAGATAATTTATGTCAAATGATGTTATTTTTTCCTACTTATCCGTTTTCTCATAATATTAATACATATATTGAGGATAAAAATCGACAAAGCGGTGTCGCGTGACACCGCTTCATTAGGCGTGCATCCGCCCCTGCACATATGGTGAAGACGAAAAATGAATATTGACAAAGATGATTGAGAGCGCATCTTATATCTGGTCGTCTGATACCCTGTTTGGCCAAGCTGGAAAAATCAGGTTATTTTGAAAAGTATTTTTTCTAAAAGTACTTTTAGAGAGAAGTGGTTTGTATTTGGATAATCACTCTAAAAAATACTTTTGAGAAATAATATGCGTTTGGGCAAACTTTTCAAAAAGTTCTTTTAAGTATCAAATTACGAATAAGGACATGAAATTTACTTAATAGTTAATATTATAAGTAAATAAATGTCACGACCCAAACTGCCCCGGCGTGATGACGCATATCGTTGTACTAGGCTAGCCGATTCGTTATTTAAAACATACAATAATTCTCTTCAATAATTCATTTTCAAATCTTTTTTCATCATAAATCTTTCATTAAACAATTCGAAACAAGTGAAAGTAATCGAATATAAAACCAACGGTTCGAACTCGGGTGTCAGTAGTCATGAGCATCTATGATACAAGTCTGATACAATCTACTCAAAACGACAAGAGAAGTCTAACGAACTAATCTACTAGCAGATAGGAGGGAGAAGAGAAAGGCTGCGGTCGCCATGCAACTACCTTGCTATACTCCGAAATCGACTGAGGAAGAATCAGCACTCACTCGGATGTCCCGTGGCACCTGGATCTACGCACAAGGTGCACAGAGTAAGTGAGTACGCCAACTCAGTACGTAACAATTATAAATAAAGACTAAGTGCAGTGACGAGCAGTAAAATCACATAAAGTTCATAATTATAAAGTCTCAGTCAAACAACAAATGACAAATCAGTGTTCAAGTCAAAATATTTCGTAAAACTCCAGTTTCAATGGAAAACATATAAGAATATCTTCAACATTTTCAATAGAGGCTCAATATAAAAATAGAGTGAAAATAATGATTTCATCAACAAGATCCTTAGGTAAAATATCACTCATGAATAGCCCCTCGGGTAAGCCTCACAGTCACTCATGCCTCCCAATCACTCGTCACTCGACACTCGTCACTTAGCACTCACACTCAGTAGGTACTTGCGCTCACTAGGGGTGTACAGACTCCGAAGAGGCTCCTACAGCCTAAGCGTTATATCACTACGTCATGCAGCCCGATCCATATATTGATGCAGCGTGCAGCCCGATCCATATATATCATTGCGGCGTGTAGCTCGATCCATATATATCATTGTGGCGTGCAGACTGATCCATATATATCGTTGCGAGGTGTAGCCCGATCCATAAATAACTCCGGCGTGCAGCCTGATCCATATATATCGTTGCAGCGTATAACCCGATCCATATAGGCGTTTCAGTAAAAATCAGGGGACTCAGCCCATAACAACTTTCATATATTTTAAAATAGAGTAATGAAACTGAATTAAACAATAAACAGGTAAAATCATGACTGGGGATTTGCTTTTAAATCAAAACAGTGTGAGGATAGTAACAAAATACCCCTGAGGGTCCAAACAGTACAAGCACAAGGCCCTAAACATGGCATTCAACCCAAGTTATAAGAATTCTTTCTAAAACATATAGCTATTATACAACTTTAATCAAATATGCAACTCTATAGTTGCTACCGGATGGACCAAGTCACAATACCTAACGATGCACGCCCACACGCCCGACACCTAGCATATGCGTCACCTCAATTTAGTGAAATAGTACAAAATTTCCGGAGTTTCATACCCTCGGGTCTAGATTTACAATCGTTACTTACCTCAAGACGGACAAAACTCTAGCCCGCGATGCTCTTGCCTCTCGATTCGGCCTCCAAATACTCTGAATCTATCAAAAATCAGTATATTATCGTCAATATACGCTAAAGGAATGAATCCCATATGAAAATTATCATGAATCCCATATGAAAATTATCAAATTAAATCACAAATCTCGAACTAGGTCAAACTCGGTCCACGTCTCAAAATCCGGTGAAATTCACAAAACTAGGAAACGCATTCACTCACGAGTCCCACCATACTAGTTTCACTTGTATCCAACTCCAATTCGATGTTCAAATCCCAAAAATTCATTTTATGAAGTTTCTACAATCTTCCCCAAATTTCTACCTCAAAGTACTAATCAAATGATGAAATCATTGATATATTCATGAACACTAAGCAAATCCGAGTTAGAATCACTTACCCCAGTGAATTTCTTGAAAAGCCCTCAAACAATCGCCACAGACCGAGATCCCTAGGTCCAAAAAGTGAAATAATGCCCTAAACCCCGTTTATATAGTGCACTCTTTGATCTCCACTATGCTGACCGCGAAAATCCAGGCGTGGCCACGAAAATACAACCCCTACGGTCGCGAAAAAGTAGTGGTGTTCGCGCTTCTGGTGGCTGTAGTGACAAGCTTTAGTATTTTGGCCATAACGTTCTCTACAGATGTCCAAATGATGATTTCTTTAGCTTTCTGGAAACTTAGACACGAAGGGTTACAACCTTCGTTTTTGAATCATCTCAAAATTCTTTGTAGATCAAAATATATAGGCTTCCGAAGTCAGATCAGTGAATCTGGAGCGCCTCCGCGACCAAATTTACGCGGTTTGCACCCCCTCCTCCGCCCTCAGCGAAATTTTGCCGCCGTCTGCGAAAATTAAGCACCAGAACCATGCTTGAGTTCGGGTAATGCCCGGACTCGCTCAATACTCACTTGAAACACACCCAAGGCCTCCGGAACCTCGATAAAATATGCCATCAAGTCCTAAATTACCATACCAACTCAATCGAGCTCTCGAATCACCTCAAACAATAACAAAAACATGAATCGCACACCAATTCAAGCTTAATGGACTTGAAACCTCAAATTTTGACAACCGATGCCGAAACCTATCAAACCGCGTCTGAATGACCTCAAATGTTGCACACACGTCACAAATGACCCTACGAACCTACTCCAATTCTCGAAATTTCATTCCGACTCAGATATCAAAATTGTTTCACTGCCGACAGAAAATCACCGAATTTCCAGTTTCGTCAATTCAAACCTAATTCCACCACGGACTTACAAATTACATTCCGGGCATGCTCCTAAGTCCAAAAGTACCTAACGGTGCTAACCGAACCATACAGATCCAAATCTGAGATCGNAATTATTTTCGAAACCAAGTTCAAGTTAATAAGAACGTATAGCTGAAGTTACATGTGTACCCGTAGCTTGTATTATCATATACTCACATTCGAAACATATAACATACATGGTCTATTAATATACGTAATCACAACTCCCTCCGTCTGAATTCACGTGGTGATATTTTACTTGGCACGGAATTTAAGAAGAAAAAAAAAGATTTTTAAAATTAATCGCCTAAAAGAAGTTTATAAATATTTATGTGGCTAACTCTCGATCAAACATTCCTAAAATTCAACTTTCGTTATTTCAAACCTAACTCAATTACGGACCTCCAAATCACAATTCGGACACGCTCCTAAGTCCGTAATCACCCAACGGAGCTAAGAGAACCATCAATACTCCATCGTTTACACATAGGTCAACATCCGGTCAACCTTTTCAACTTAAGCTTCCAACTTTGAGACAAAGTGTCTCAATTCATTCTGAAATCTCTCCGGACCAGAACCGACTACCCTGACAAGTCACATAACAATTGTAAAGTACAAAATGAGCAGTTGTGATGACCCAAAAGGTCATCCCGTGTATTTTTAGCTAATTTCGTGTTTTGAGGTCGTGAAAACCTCCTTCTATCTCACCTCGATTTGCGTGCGCAGCCCGGACGTGTAGTCGGGAAGCTGTTATGTGAAAACCTGATAAAAATGATAATTTCGTGTTGAAATTTGAGTAAAGTTGACTTTGGTCAATATTTTTGGTAAACAGACCTGGACCTGTGATTTGACGATCCCGGAGGGTCCGTCGGAAAATATGGGACTTGGGCATATGCCCAAAATCGAATTCCGAAGTCCCAAGTCCGAGAAATAAATTTTTAAAAGAAATTGTTTTCTGAAAAATATAAGAGATTTTGAAAATGAAATTCTATGCGAAACCTGTGGTATCGGGCCTGTATTATGGTTTCGGAGCCCGGTACAGGTTCGATATGATTTATATGTGTTGCTGTAAAGTTTGGTAAGAAACGGAATCCATTTGACGTGATTTGAACCTTAAAAGCAAAATTTGGATTTTAAAGAAGTTTTGAGAAATTTCATTGATTTTGAGATTTAATTCGTTGTTTTTATGTTATTTTGGTGGTTTAATTACATGAATAAGTCCGTAGGATGTTTATGAGGTTGTGTGCATAGTTGGTTTGGAGTCCCGAGGGCTCGGGTGAGTTTCGGGTAGGTGTCAGGGTGATTTAGACTTAGAAAAATCTGATTTTTCCTGCTCTATCTGGTGTCCAGGTCTGTTGACCTGCGCGATCGCGGTGCCCTGCATTCGATCGCGATGAGTAAGTCTCAGAGGGGGTAAAATTACCCTACACGAACGCATGGCCTTAGACGCGAACGTGGATCTAGGGGAAAAGCTCTACGCGAACATGAGGGGCCTCACGCGAACGCGTAGTGAAAATGTGGGCTGGGGGCTGGGTAGCCAAGTACTCCCTGCGAACGCGATCCCTGTGTCGCGATCGCAGTAGGTTGTGTTCAGTGAACTCTGCGATCGCATGCCTTTCTTCGCGATCGCGTAGCCTGTAAGTCAGCAAACTCTGCGATCACGTCCTACCCATCGCGGTCGTGTAAGGTAAATTCGCCCAGTTACTTTAAGTTTAAAAAAAAACAGAATGCTCATTACGGGATTTTACCGTTTTTCACAACCTTCTTCTTCTCCACACCTCCTTGGGCGATTTTTGAAGAACTTCTTCACCATAGCTTCATAGGTATGTAATCCTAACCTAGTTTTCTTCCATTTTCATCCACACCCATTAGATTCTAGGCTTAAAAACATGTGATTAAGGGTAGAAAATTAGGGATTTGGGTGGAGTTAGGGCTTTTTGATTATTTGGAAATTTGACCTCATTTGGGGTCGGATTCAAAACAAATTATATATTCGGGCTCATGGGTGATCGGGTTTTGGTCCGAACCTCGTGTTTGGACCAAGCGGGCCCGGGGTCGATTTTTTAATTTTTGGGAAGAATATTGGGAAATCTAGAATTAAGCATTGGAATCAAATTGTTTAGCATTTTTTGATGTTATTGAGTCGATTATGTCTAGATACGATTGATTTGGATACGAGTTCGAAAGGAAAAGCCGTGCTTGAGGCTTGATTTTGATCATTGGAGTCGAGGTAAGTGTTTGGCCTAACCTTAGCTTGAGGGAATAGGTGTTGAGTCTTATTTGTTGTCCAATGTATAGGTGAGGTGACGAGTACCTATATGTTGTGGTCAAGCATGCCCGTGAGTNTTTATATAGTGCACTCTTTGATCTCCACTATGCTGACCGCGAAAATCCAGGCGTGGCCACGAAAATACAACCCCTACGGTCGCGAAAAAGTAGTGGTGTTCGCGCTTCTGGTGGCTGTAGTGACAAGCTTTAGTATTTTGGCCATAACGTTCTCTACAGATGTCCAAATGATGATTTCTTTAGCTTTCTGGAAACTTAGACACGAAGGGTTACAACCTTCGTTTTTGAATCATCTCAAAATTCTTTGTAGATCAAAATATATAGGCTTCCGAAGTCAGATCAGTGAATCTGGAGCGCCTCCGCGACCAAATTTACGCGGTTTGCACCCCCTCCTCCGCCCTCAGCGAAATTTTGCCGCCGTCTGCGAAAATTAAGCACCAGAACCATGCTTGAGTTCGGGTAATGCCCGGACTCGCTCAATACTCACTTGAAACACACCCAAGGCCTCCGGAACCTCGATAAAATATGCCATCAAGTCCTAAATTACCATACCAACTCAATCGAGCTCTCGAATCACCTCAAACAATAACAAAAACATGAATCGCACACCAATTCAAGCTTAATGGACTTGAAACCTCAAATTTTGACAACCGATGCCGAAACCTATCAAACCGCGTCTGAATGACCTCAAATGTTGCACACACGTCACAAATGACCCTACGAACCTACTCCAATTCTCGAAATTTCATTCCGACTCAGATATCAAAATTGTTTCACTGCCGACAGAAAATCACCGAATTTCCAGTTTCGTCAATTCAAACCTAATTCCACCACGGACTTACAAATTACATTCCGGGCATGCTCCTAAGTCCAAAAGTACCTAACGGTGCTAACCGAACCATACAGATCCAAATCTGAGATCGATTACTCAATAGTCGAAATTTGGTCAAACTTTTCATATTTAAAGCTCCTAGTTGAATATCATTTCCCTATATAAATCCCGAATAACCTGAAAACCAAAATCGATGATTCACATAAGTCATAATACATCATACGGAGCTACCCATTCCCGCAAATCACCGAGCGAAGTGCAAATGCTCGAAACAACCGGTCGGGTCGTTACAATAAATCATCTCAAATTTTGTTATTAAAGATAGTAATTAAATCGTTTCATTTTATTTGAGTAAAATATGAAAACAAAATTAAAAAGTACTTTAATTCTTTTAATATAATTTAAATATATAAAAAAATCATTCAACAAAAAATAAGAACATTCACCCCTAAAGTCAATATATATTAGAAAGCTATTCTAAAAATAAGAAGAAAACTTATATATTAATAACCTAAGTATTAGGTCTAAAATAAGTAAGGTAATTTTGGTATATACTATATTTGGTTAAGCGTATTATTAGTAAGAAGAAAAATAAAAATTGCTTTTGCTTTTGGGAAGAAACTATTTTTTTCTGCTTTTCGGAAAGAGTTTTTGATTTTTCCCAAAAGCACTTTTTTCCTCCAAAAATACTTGGTCAAACATCTTAAGTTGAGGAAAGAATTATACTTTTAGTCATTGAAGAAGCTTGACCAAATAGGCTATAATACCCTTGCCAAATTAGAGATCACTTTCACATGTATACTGGTGTACACTTACCACGTACGGTTTGACATCGCCCCTATTAGCTAGCTAGAGTTGGTACTTGGTAGCATGCATAAATTAACCCTCACGGAATATAACGCCTGGAATCAATCTTAGTTTTTACATTCTGAATCTATGAGTAACTACCAATGTTTCCTTTGGCAAACTTTTCCTACAGTGCAAGTAATAATGCCTTTGTTCATATATATATATATATATATATANTTGCGTGCGCAGCCCGGACGTGTAGTCGGGAAGCTGTTATGTGAAAACCTGATAAAAATGATAATTTCGTGTTGAAATTTGAGTAAAGTTGACTTTGGTCAATATTTTTGGTAAACAGACCTGGACCTGTGATTTGACGATCCCGGAGGGTCCGTCGGAAAATATGGGACTTGGGCATATGCCCAAAATCGAATTCCGAAGTCCCAAGTCCGAGAAATAAATTTTTAAAAGAAATTGTTTTCTGAAAAATATAAGAGATTTTGAAAATGAAATTCTATGCGAAACCTGTGGTATCGGGCCTGTATTATGGTTTCGGAGCCCGGTACAGGTTCGATATGATTTATATGTGTTGCTGTAAAGTTTGGTAAGAAACGGAATCCATTTGACGTGATTTGAACCTTAAAAGCAAAATTTGGATTTTAAAGAAGTTTTGAGAAATTTCATTGATTTTGAGATTTAATTCGTTGTTTTTATGTTATTTTGGTGGTTTAATTACATGAATAAGTCCGTAGGATGTTTATGAGGTTGTGTGCATAGTTGGTTTGGAGTCCCGAGGGCTCGGGTGAGTTTCGGGTAGGTGTCAGGGTGATTTAGACTTAGAAAAATCTGATTTTTCCTGCTCTATCTGGTGTCCAGGTCTGTTGACCTGCGCGATCGCGGTGCCCTGCATTCGATCGCGATGAGTAAGTCTCAGAGGGGGTAAAATTACCCTACACGAACGCATGGCCTTAGACGCGAACGTGGATCTAGGGGAAAAGCTCTACGCGAACATGAGGGGCCTCACGCGAACGCGTAGTGAAAATGTGGGCTGGGGGCTGGGTAGCCAAGTACTCCCTGCGAACGCGATCCCTGTGTCGCGATCGCAGTAGGTTGTGTTCAGTGAACTCTGCGATCGCATGCCTTTCTTCGCGATCGCGTAGCCTGTAAGTCAGCAAACTCTGCGATCACGTCCTACCCATCGCGGTCGTGTAAGGTAAATTCGCCCAGTTACTTTAAGTTTAAAAAAAAACAGAATGCTCATTACGGGATTTTACCGTTTTTCACAACCTTCTTCTTCTCCACACCTCCTTGGGCGATTTTTGAAGAACTTCTTCACCATAGCTTCATAGGTATGTAATCCTAACCTAGTTTTCTTCCATTTTCATCCACACCCATTAGATTCTAGGCTTAAAAACATGTGATTAAGGGTAGAAAATTAGGGATTTGGGTGGAGTTAGGGCTTTTTGATTATTTGGAAATTTGACCTCATTTGGGGTCGGATTCAAAACAAATTATATATTCGGGCTCATGGGTGATCGGGTTTTGGTCCGAACCTCGTGTTTGGACCAAGCGGGCCCGGGGTCGATTTTTTAATTTTTGGGAAGAATATTGGGAAATCTAGAATTAAGCATTGGAATCAAATTGTTTAGCATTTTTTGATGTTATTGAGTCGATTATGTCTAGATACGATTGATTTGGATACGAGTTCGAAAGGAAAAGCCGTGCTTGAGGCTTGATTTTGATCATTGGAGTCGAGGTAAGTGTTTGGCCTAACCTTAGCTTGAGGGAATAGGTGTTGAGTCTTATTTGTTGTCCAATGTATAGGTGAGGTGACGAGTACCTATATGTTGTGGTCAAGCATGCCCGTGAGTTGAATATGAGCAATTATATGATTTTTATTGAGGTTTATTGTGTTATGGATTTAATATCGATTTGGCAGTTATTCGTTTGAGGAAATTCTTGGTTGTGAACACTGTTGAGTACTTGAGCGGTTGAGAGATACTTTGTTAAACTATACACTTGTGTAGGATTGGTTATAGTTGTGTCCCTTGCCGGGACGGTATTATTTCTATTGATTATTCCTTTTCATTTTTGGTTTCTTATTGTTTATTTTCTTTCCAAACTGTTGTTTAAGATATTTACCTACGAGGGGACATTATGTACCATGTTTATGTTTATATTTGCACGAGGGGACATTCTGTGTCGTGTGATTGATATTTATGCGCGAGGGGACATTCCGTGCCGTGTTGTTGATATTTATGCACGAGGGGACATTCTGTGCCATGTTTTTGTTTATTTATGCACGAGGGGACATTCCGTGCCATGTTTATGTTTATTTATGCACGAGGGCACATTCCGTGCCATGTTTATGTTTATTTATGCACGAGGGGACATTCCGTGCCGTGTTGATGATATTTATACATGAGGGGACATTCTGTGCCGTGATTGTAATGTTTTATGCACGAGGGGACATTCTGTGCCGTGTTTGTGATACCTTAGCACGAGGGGACATGTCGTGCCGTTTCTTTTCACTTGTTTATTTCGTGTTGTTAATCCCCGTTGTTATTTTTTATATTTGATTTGTTGCCTTGTTCCGTCATTTCAATATTTTCTACCCCTTTTCCCCAACATGTTTCCCCGTTATTGTACTTAGTTGTTTATTTCTTATTGTTATTTCCTGTTATATTTTATTTAAACTGCACAAGTGATATTGTTTGTCGTGTCCTAGCCTCGTCCCTACTTTGCGGAGGTTAGGCTCGGCACTTACTCAGTACATGGGGTTGGTTGTACTGATGCTAGACCTGCACTTCTTTATGTTGTGCAGATCTCGGTACCGGACCCAGTGGACACTGATCGGGGAGGCTTCCTTCAGTCCACCAGGCGACACTGAGGTAGTCTTGCAGGCGTCCGCAGGCCTTGGCGTCACCTCCTATCATACTTCTTCTCCTGTATTTACGTATTTCTGAGACAATACAGCCTAGTTTATCCATACCTTTATTTGTAGCAATCTTAGACAGTCCGTGAATTTGTGACACCAGATTTTTGGAGTTGTTATTAAGGATTTTGTAATACTATTTACTTAAGTTGTTAGATTTCATTTCTTCTGCACTTTGATTTATAATTGTTCTTGTACATCACTGTAAAATGCTAAATAATAAAGGAGCATGCTAGAATAACTGGTAACGTTGGCTAGTCTAGCGGGTTCAACGTTAGACGCCATCACAGTCCCGACGGTGGGATTTCGTGTCGTGACAAGTTGGTATCAGAGCACTAGGTTGCCTAGGTCTCACAATTCACGGACAAACTTGGTAGAGTCTGAGGGATCGGTACGGAGACGTCTGTACTTATCCCCCAGAGGCTGCAAAGTTAGGAATAACTTCACATTTATTCTTCTTTGTCGTGCGATTTGACTTCTAAATGCTAATGGAGTTTCTGTTCTATTCTCTCGGGGATGGAGAGAACACGTGCTTCCTCATCTACCGATCAGCAGCCCGATCCTCCAGTTGCTGCTCCTACGAGGGGCCGAGGACGAGACTGAGGCCATGCTAGAGGCCGAGGCAGGGGCAGGGCTCAACCCAGAGCAGCAATAACAGCAGAGGACCCACGGGTAGATTTTTCCGGTGAGGTTCCTGCTCGGACGGTTCCGGTTGGACCAGGTCAGGTCCTAGAGGGGTTCATTGCCACCCCGGTACTTCAGGACGCTCTGGTCTGCTTAGTGGGGCTTATGGAGAGCGTGGCTCAGGCCGGTCTACTTCCTACAGCACCAGCCGTCTCTCAGGCTAGGGGAGGGGCCCAGACTCCTGCCACCCGCACACCAGAGCAATTAGCTACGCAGTTCCAGACTCCAGCACCTCAGACAGCTGGAGTAGCTCAGCCGGGTATGACGGCACAGGCAGTTGAGGGAGCAGTTATGTCTGCCGATGCTTTGTGGAGATTGGATCGGTTCGCCAAGTTATTTTCTACTACTTTTACTGGTGCACCATCAGAGGATCCCCAAGATTTATTAGACAGTTGATATGAAGTTCTTCGGAACATGGGGATCGTGGATACCAATGGGGTCGATTTTGCTACATTTCGTCTTTCTGGTACCGCCAAGACTTGGTGGAGGGTGTTTTGCTTGACCAGGCCCGTTGGATCTTCGTCGTTGTCTTGGGCTCAGTTCTCTGAGTGTTCTTGGAGAAGTTTCTACCAGTTACCGAGAGAGAGGATCTTCGGAGGCAGTTTGAGTGTCTCCAGCAGGGCTCTATGACAGTTACCCAGTGTGAGACTCAGTTTATCACTTTGGCCCGACATGCTATCATGATACTCCCCCACAGATCAAGAGAGAGTGAGGAGGTTTATTGAGGGGCTAGCTCAGCCGATTAGACTTCAGATGGACAAGGAGACAGGTACATATATTACATTTAAGGAGGCGGCCAATGTGGCCAGGCGGATCGAGATTATCTTATCACAGGGTAGTGGTCAGGGGTCTGACAAGAGACCTTGTCATTTTGGTTGATTGAGTGGTGGATCATCTGGAGGCAGATATTCCTTTGGCATGGGTCATCCTCCTAGACCATTCCAGTCGGCACTTCAGTTATCCCGCTGTGCACCATCAGCTCTTATCAGTGCATCGTCGCTTCAGAGCTTCCAGGGTGGTTATTCTGGTCGACATGGACAGTTTCAGGATTAGCAATCTCAGCAGCCGAAATCTTGTTTCACTTGTGGTGTTCCAGGGCACATTTCTAGATTTTTTCCCCGAGCTTCAGGTGGATCTCAGTATCAAGGTTCCCGTGCTATGATTCCCGCACCAGGTGCACCCCTACCCCCTCAGTTAGCTAGGGGTGTAAGTCGAGGTGCCAGAGGTGGAGGCCAGACAGTTAGAGGTGGAGGACAAGCTATGATAGGTAGAGGTCAGCCCGCAGTGGGTCGACCCAGGGATGTTCAGATTTGTGGGGCTCAGCCCCGATGCTATGCTATTCCCGCTAGACCTGAGACTGAGGCCTCCGACGCAGTCATTACAGGTATGGTTTCAGTTTGCAGCAGAGATGCTTCGGTGTTGATTGATCCGGGGTCCACATTTTCCTACGTGTCTTCATATTTTGCATCTTATCTGATCACGCCCCGTAATTCCCTGAGTACTCCGGTATATGTATCTACACCGGCATGTGATTCTTTTGTGGCAGATCGAGTCTACCGTTCATGTTTAGTGGTTATTGGTGGTCTAGAGACTCATGTATATCTGTTACTTCTTGATGTGGTTGATTTCGATGTCATTTTGGGGATGGATTGTTTATCTCCCTATCATGCTATTCTGGATTGTCATGCCAAGACTATGACCTTGGCCTTATCGGGAGTACCTCGATTGGAGTGGAGAGGGACTCCTAGTCATTCATCCAGTAGAGTTATTTCATATATGAAGGCTCGGCGCATGGTCGAAAAGGGTTGCTTGGCCTATTTGGCCTATGTTCATGATTCTATTGCCAAGGTTCCTCCTATGGAGTCTGTGCCCATTGTTCGTGAGTTTCCAGAGGTATTCCCTGCTGACCTGTCGGGTATTCCACCCGACATGGATATTGACTTTTGCATTGATTTGCCTCCGGGAAGTCAACCCATTTCTACCCCGCCATATCGTATGGCCCCGCCAGAGCTAAAGGATTTGAACGATCAGTTACAGGATTTTCTAGCCAAAGGCTTTATTAGGACTAGTATTTCTCCTTGGGGTGCGCCAGTGTTGTTTGTTCAGAAGAAATATGGTACAATGAGAATTTGTATTGACTACCGGCAATTGAACAAGGTTACTATCAAGAATAAGTATCCCTTGCCAAGGATTGATGATTTGTTCAACCAGCTTCAGGGTGCCACCGTGTTTTCCAAGATTGAATTGAGATCTGGCTACCATCAGTTGAGGATTAGGGCGTCTGATGTCCCTAAGACAGCCTTTCGCACTCGGTATGGGCATTATGAGTTCTTGGTGATGTCATTCGGGTTGACAAATGCCCCAACAACTTTTATGGATTTGATGAACTGAGTGTTCATACCCTATTTGGATTCGTTTGTTATAGTCTTCATTGATGATATATTGATATACTCCCGTAGCCGGGAGGAGCATGAGCAACACCTTCGAGTCGTCCTCCAAACTCTGAAGGACAATTAGTTGTACGCCAAATTTTCGAAGTGTGAGTTCTGGTTGAGTTCGGTTGCATTTCTAGGTCATGTGGTGTCGGCATAGGGTATTCAGGTGGATCCCAAGAAGATTTCATCAGTCAGAGATTGGCCTAGACCCACCTCAGCTACAGAGATTCGGAGTTTCTTGGGCCTAGCATGTTATTATCGTCGGCTTTTGGAGAGCTTTTCATTTGCAGCCCCGATGACCAGGTTGACTCAGAAGGGTGCTCAGTTCAGGTGGTCGGATGAGTGTGAGGCGAGCTTTCAGAAGCTCAAGACAGCCTTGACCACGGCACCGCTGTTAGTTTTTCCCACAGGTTCAGGGCCATATACCATGTATTGTGATGCTTCACGGGTTGGATTTGGTGCAGTGTTGATGCAGGATGGCAAGGTTATAGCCTATGCTTCAGATCAATTGAAGATTCATGAGAAGAACTATCCAGTTCATGGTTTAGAGTTAGCAGCCATTGCTCACGCGCTGAAGATTTGGAGGCATTATCTGTATGGTGTGTCATGTGAGGTGTTCACAGATCATAAGACTTTGCAATATCTGTTCAAGCAGAAAGAGTTGAATATGAGACAGAGAAGATGGTTAGAGCTGTTGAAAGACTACGACATTAGCATCTTATATCATCCGGGAAAGGCCAATGTGGTGGCCGATTCTTTGAGCCGGAAGTCAGCCAGTATGGGTAGTCTTGCTTATATACCAGTCGGGGAGCGACCACTTGCTTTAGATGTTCATGCCTTAGCCAATCGGTTCATGAGATTGGATGTTTCTGAGTCTGGCAGTGTTTTGGCTTATACCATGGTCCGTTGTTCATTGTTTGATCGTATTCGGGACCGGCAGTATGATGATCGTCACTTATGTGTTCTTAGGGATACAGTTTGTCATGGAGGTGCCAAGCAGGTTCCAGTTGATGATGATGGAATCTTGAGGATGCAGGGCCGTATTTGTGTGCCTAATGTTGATGGTATTCATGAATTGATATTACAGGAGGCCCATAGTTCCCGGTATTCCATTCATCTGGGCGCCGCAAAGATGTACCAGAGACCCGGTGGCGGAGGATGAAGAAAGATATTGTGGCATATGTAGCTCGGTACTTGAACTGTCAGCAGGTTAAGTACGAGCACCAGAGACCCAGTGGTTTGATGCAACAGATTGAGCTTCCCAAGTGGAAGTGGGAGCGTATTACCATGTATTTCATAGTTGAGCTCCCAAGGACTCAGAGGATGTTTGATGCAATGTGGGTCATTGTGGATAGGCTGACCAAGTTAGAACACTTCATTTCCATATCAGTTTCGTACTCTTCGGAGAAGTTGGCAAAGATCTACATCAGGGACATTGTTCGCCTGCATGGTGTGCCTGTGTCCATTATCTCTAACCGAGGTACTCAGTTTACCTCCCATTTTTGGAGAGTATTTCGGCGTGATTTGGGCACATGGGTTGAGTTGAGCACAACGTTTCATCCTCAAACGGACGGACAGTCCGAGCATACTATTCATCTTGGAGGATATGTTGCGAGCATGTGTCATTGCCTTTGGAGGTTCATGGGACCAGTTTTTTCCTTTAGCTGATTTTGCCTACAACACCAGCTATCAGTCTAGCATCCAGATGGATCCTTATGAGGCGTTGTATGGTAGGCGGTGTCGGTCGCCAGTTGGGTGGTTCGAGCCAGGAGAGGCCAGATTGTTGGGTTCAGAGTTAGTCCAGGATGCCTTGGACAAGGTGACGATCACTCAGGATAGACTTCAAACAGCTCAGTCCAGGCAGAAGAGTTATGTAGACCGTAGAGTTCGTGATTTGGCATTCATGGTTGGTGACCGGGTATTGCTTCGGGTGTCGCCCATGAAGGGCGTGATGAGGTTCGGAAAGAAGGGCAAGTTGAACCCTAGGTACATTGGTCCCTTTGAGATTCTTGATAAGGTAGGAGAGGTGGCCTACAGACTTTCTTTACCACCGAGTTTGTCAGCCGTGCATCCGTAGTTTCATGTATCCATGCTTTGGAAGTATATTGCCGATCCATCTCATGTGCAAGACTTCAACAGTGTCCAATTGGACAAGGATTTGAATTATGCGGAGGAGCCGGTAGCCATATTAGCCCGGCAAGTTCGTCAGTTGAGATCGAAGAGTTACCCTTCGGTTCGTGTTCAGTGGAGAGGTCAGCCTGTTGAGGCATCTACTTGGGAGTCCGAGCCCGATATGAGAAGCCGATATCCCCATCTTTTCTCAGATTCAGGTACATTTGTATGTCCCTTCGAGGACGAACATTGTTTTAGATGTGGAGATTGTGATGACCCAAAAGGTCATCCCGTGTATTTTTAGCTAATTTCGTGTTTCGAGGTCGTGAAAACCTCCTTATATCTCACCTCAATTTGTGTATGCAGCCCGAGCGTGTAGCCGGGAAGCCGTTATGTGAAAAACCTGATAAAATGATAATTTCATGTTGAAATTTTAGTAAAGTTGACTTTGGTCAATATTTTTGGTAAACGGAACCGAACCCGTGATTTGATTGTCCCGGAGGGTCCGTAGAAAAATATGGGACTTGGGCGTATTCTCGGAATCGAATTCCGAAGTCCCAAGTCCGAGAAATGAAGTTTTAAAAGAAATTGTTTCTGAAAAACATAAGAGATTTTGAAAATAAAGTTCTATGTGAAATCTGTGGTATCGGGCCCGTATTATGGTTCCGGAGCCCGGTACAGGTTCGATATGATTTATATGTGTTGTCTGTAAAGTTTGGTAAGAAACGGAATCCATTTGACGTGATTCGAACCTTAAATGCAATATTTGATAATTAAAGAAGTTTTGAGAAATTTGATTAATTTTGAGGTTTAATTCGTTGTTTTTAATGTTATTTAGGTGGTGTAATTACATGAATAAGTCTGTAGGATGTTTATGAGGTTGTGTTCATAGTTGGTTTGGAGCCCCGAGGACTCGGGTGAGTGTCGAGGTGATTAAGACTTAGAAAAATCTAATATTTGTTGTTGTATCTAGTGTCTAGGTCTGTTGACCTCCGCGATTGCGGTGCCCTGCATGCGATCGCGATGATTAATTCTTGGAGGGGGTAAAATTACCCTACGCGAACGCAGGGCCTTGGACGCGAACGCGAAGCTTGGGGAAAAAGCTCTACGCGAAAGCGAGGGGCCTCACGCGAACGCGTAGCGCAAATGTGGGCTGGGGGCTGGGTAGCAAAGTACTCTCTGCGAACGCGATCCCTATGTCGCGATCGCGGTAGGTAGTGTTCAGTGAACTCTGTGATCGCACCCCTTTCTTCGCGATCGCGTAGCTTTTAAGTCAGCAAACTCTGCGATCGCGTCCTACCCATCGCGATCGCGTAAGATAAATTCGCCCAGTTACTTGAAGTTCAAAAAAACAGAATGCTCATTACGGGATTTTACCATTTTTCACAACCTTCTTCTTCTCCACACCTCCTTGGGCGATTTTTGAAGAACTTATTCACCATAACTTCATAGGTGTGTAAACCTAACCTCGTTTTCTTCCATTTTCATCAACACCCATTAGATTCTAGTCTTAAAAACATGTGACTAAGGGTAGAAAATTAGGGATTTGGATAGAGTTAGGGCATTTTGATTATTTGGGAATTTGACCTCGTTTGGGGTCGGATTTCAAAACAAATTATATATTCGGGCTCGTGGGTGAATGGGTGATCGGGTGTTTGTCCGAACCTCGTGTTTGGACCAAGCGGGCCCGGGGTCGATTTTTATTTTTTGGGAAGAGTGTTGAGAAATCTATAATTAAGCATTGGAATTGAATTGTTTAGCATTTATTGATGTTATTGAGTCGATTATGTCTATATACGATTGATTTGGAGTTGGGTTCGAAAGGAAAAGCGGTGCTTGAGGCTTGATTTTTGATCATTTGAGTCAAGGTAAGTGTTTGGCCTAATTTTAGCTTGAGGGAATAGGTGTTGAGTATTATTTGCTACTTGTTTATCCCATGTCCAATGTATAGGTGAGGTGACGAGTACCTATATGTTGTGGTCAAGCATGCTCGTGAGTTGAATATGAGCAATTATATGATTTTCATTGAGGTGTATTGTGTTATGGATTTAATATCTATTTGGCAGTTATTCGTTTGGGGAAATTCTTGGTTGTGAACACTGTTGAGTACTTGAGAGGTTGAGAAATATTTTGTTAAACTATACACTTGTGTAGGATTGGTTATAACTGTGTCCCTTGCCGGGACGGTATTATTTCTGTTGATTATTCCTTTACATTTATGGTTTCTTATTGTTAATTTTCTTGCCAAACTGTTGTTTAAGAAATTTACGTACTAAGGGACATTCTGTACCGTGTTTATGTTTATTTTTGCACGAGGGGACATTCCGTGTCTTGTGATTGATATTTATGCACGAGGGGACATTCCATGCCGTGTTGTTGATATTTATGCATGAGGGGACATTCCGTGCCTTGTTTATGTTTATTTATGCACGAGAGGACATTCCGTGTCGTGTTTGTGATACTTTAGCACGAGGGGACATGTCGTGCCATTTCTTTTCACTTATTTATTTCGTGTTGTCTCCTTATTCAATGCGATCCCACTATACATAGAGATTCACCGACTACATTTCAGCCATCCAGCGATTCTGATCTATTTGAAAATTGCTAGAATCCTAATGGGACAACATCTGGAAAAAAATCGATTGGAATAAAAGAAAACAATAAAAAAAAAATACCTCTCTGGTCACATAAATTAATCACCGAATTGGAACAACAATCGGGCGACTATCAAGAGGGCGTACCACTTGATCATCAAATTCGTTCAAGAAAAGCCAAACGTGTAGTTATTTTTACTGCCAACATCTTGGATCCCATGAGGCGGACCTTGGAAAGTTTTAATATAAGCAGGAGGGATTCGCAGATCTTCCAGACGTAGAGGGCACAGAGCTTTGAACCCAAATACGTTACCTACGATGGATGTAAACATGTTGGTAACATAACCTTCTTCAAAAAGGTCTAAAGGGGAAGCTACATAAGCAATATATTGATCTTTTTCTCCAACAACACGCTCGATGCGATAGCATCGCCCTTTGTTGTTAATCCTCGTTGTTATTTTTGATATTTGATTAATAAAATTCTATATCCCCGGCAAGGGACTCAGCTATAACCAACCTCGCATCAGAAATACAGTTTCAACGGTAAAAGCCTTAACTGAAATAAATAACACAATAACTCCCCATGTCATGAAACAACATCAAGGTATCACTTCTAAATCACCAATTACTTATAGTACGGAGAATATTAAAATCACGGTATGATTCATCACAATTGACTCACGGGCGGTCCGCGATGGGGAGTTCCTGCGAAGTCTGCGTCAAGGCCTTCGCGGCCACGGTTGCTCTAGCGCGGTCTACGGTGGAGGCCTGGGAGGGGTATATATATAAACGGGATTTTCAGTTATTTCTCACTTTTTCAAAATCCTAAAAACATAAGAGGCGATTTTTCAAACACTCTTTCTCCTTCAAAAACATTGGTAAGTGATTTCTAACTCATTTTCTTTACTCCTTAACTTCTTTTCACAAGATTTCATCCTAGAATCTAGGGTTTTCATGGGGAAATTGGGAATTTTGGGGAAAACCTAAGAATATTGAAATTTGGGAATTTAGACCTCAATTTGGGGTCGGATTCCAAAACCAATTATATACCCGGGCTCGGGGGTGAATGGGTAATCGGGTTTTGGTCCTAATTTCGGGTTTGGACCAAGCGAGCCCCGAGTTGATTTTCAACTTTTAGGGGAAAACTTTAGAAAACTCATTTCCATGCATTAGAATTGATTTAATTAGCATATGTTGATATACTTAAGTAACTTGTGGCTAGATATGAATGTGTTGGCGGTGGAATCTAGAGGTGAAGCGGTAGTTGAGGCTTAAATTGTGTTTGAGGCATCGAGGTAAGTGTTTGGCCTAACCTTAGCTTGAGGGAGTAGGTATAGAGTTATATTCTCTATGTGATATTCCATGCCCAATGTATAGATGAGGTGATGGGCACCTATATGTTGTGGTCAAGCATGCCCGTGAGTCGAACTTGCTAATTTTTATTGTGTTCTTTAATATTCTCTGTGTTAAGGATTTATTATCATTCTGGAAGTGATATATCAAGAGTATTTAATGATGTGGAAAGTTATTTGATTATTCGTTCGGTTGAGGATTCTATTGTTGAGTTATACCTCTAAGTGAGATTAGTTATAGCTGAGTCCCTTGCCGGGACGATAGAATCTTTGTTTAACATTTCTGTGTATTTGAGGTTTTCTATTGTTGTATTTTCCTGTCTAATTGTTTCTTTCATTTATGTTATGCACGAGGGGACATTCTGTGCCGAGTGATGTGAGGTTTTGCACGAGGGGACATGCCGTGAGGAGTGATTTCCTATTATTGAACGAGGGGACATTCCGTGCTGAGCGATTATTATATATGGCACGAGGTGACATTCCGTGCTGAGTGACTAAGAGGCTATGCACAAGGGGACATTCCGTGCCGAGTGACTGTGAGGCTATGCACGAGGGAACATTCCGTGCCGAGTGACTGTGAGGCTATGCACGAGGGGACTCCGTGCCGAGTGATTTATTTATTTATGCACGAGGGGACATTCCGTGCCGAGTGATTGTGAGGTTATGCACGAGGGGACATGCCATGCCTTTTTTTATTTGCTTGTTCCGAGCTGTTAAATTCCTGCTGTTATTTCTACAGTTCCATTGTTATCTTATTCTGTTGTTTCAGTGAGTTGTTACCCCTTGTCCCCATCATGTTCTCCCCGTTGTTGTACTTTACATGCTTATAATCTGTCATTATTTTCCTGTTACATTATTGAATTGCATAGGTGTTATCTGTTGCCGTGTCCTAGCCTTGTCACTACTTCGCCGATGTTAGGCTCGACACTTACTCAGTACATTTGGGTCGGTTGTATTGATGCTACACCTGAAAATCTTTATGTTGTGCATATTATAGTGCGGGACCCAGTGGAAAGGGATTCCGGGAGTAGCCTTCAGTCCACGGAGACACTAAGGTAGTCCTGCAGGCGTCCGCAGGCCTTGGCGTCACCTCTCACCTCCTTCCTTCTGTCTTATTATACATTTCTAGACAGTTGTATTATTTTATTTCAAACTCTTATTTTTAGCAAATCTTAGACTGGTTCGTGAGTTCGCGATTCCAATTTATGGGGTTGTACTTAAGGAAATTATTACAAGATTCCATTTAGTTCTTGAATTTTTATATTACTTCCGCACTTTTATTATAATTGTTCCGGTCATTTTTGGTTATTTAACTATTAATAAGTCAATTTATATCAAAATGTTGACTTATCTAGCGAGTTCAACGTTAGACACCATCACGGCCTGAAGGTGGGATTTTGGGTCGTGACATAATATGATTAAAATAGAAAAATATATATTATTAGCCTCTCTCGAAAATAATAGCCTATATATATATATATATATATATATATATATATATATATATATATATGTGTGTGTGTGTGTG